>JAWZYU010001296.1:0-35000 GCA_038380435.1 Ryuthela nishihirai | reverse complement strand
AGGATCAGGCAGAAGTAAGTTTACAAAGCATATAGTTCAAGGTGTTTTTTAATTATCCCCAATATAAACAATGCAGGGTAATTCTGTCAAATCGATACTTTTTGACAGTCTTGGATAATATTGAGACATTGTAGGATGAGTTCTCTTCCATGTCAGTAGAAGTCCATGTCTTTTTTGCAAAGTCATTTCACTGTGTGGTGGGGTGGCTCGGTAGCATGCCAGGCTCATAATCTGCAGTTCTGGTTCAAGTCCAGTTGGGTCAGCATTGAGCTTTATCTTCGCAAAATTCCATCCCTGCTCTTGGTCAGTAGGGGACATTGATGGGCTTTGAAAGGCAGCCGTCCGTTGGATGGGACATTAAGCTATGGGCTCGTGTAGGAGAGCCATACCCTGTATACGTTAAAGAATGTGCTGGATAGCCTTGATGAGAGGCTACCATCTGTTTCCAAATAGCTTCCAGTGGGTCCCCTCCCCAACCTTCTAAGCCCTTGGGGTCCCTGTGATCTGGCCATTTAGCCCATGTGTGCAAAAAAGTACTGCTCAGAGGTAAAGAACCCAACTCATTTCACTGCTGTTTCCATGTCATCACTTTGAAATCTAGGGCCTCCAATGTGTACACACACTTTGTTCAACCCTAATAAGACTGATTTCTTGGTGAATGATTCAGGATGGAAATTGTTCAGTTGTTTGGATCAGGGTAGCACTTTTGTGCACACAATGGGCTAAATGGCCAGGTCACAAGGGCTCAGAGAAGATTGGTGGAAGAAAACCCACTGGACAGATGTTAGGAGACAGATGGTAGCCTCCTGAAAAGGCCATCCATTGTGTTATTTAATATGCAAAAGATATGGCTCTCCTGGGCAATGAATCGTGGCTTAATATCCCATCCAATGGACAGTGACTTTTCCAAGTCCATCAGTGTACCCCTTTCTCACTAAAAACAGGATGGGGATTAGCAGAGATAAATTTGTGCTGCCACAGTTGGGGACTCAAATCTGGAAACTAGATTACCAGCCTGTTGCGCAAATGACTGAGCCAACACCTACACCATGGAAATTGTGAGAGGACTATCAGACCCACATCAAGTGCAGTCGTGGAAAATGCAATTCAGAACAACAGAAAGATCAGGATGAGTGAACAGCAACATGATATGAATTTGTCGCGCATGCAAAAATGTTACTTAAATGTTTTTTTTTTGGATTGGTAGCAGAGCCTAAAACTTCTCTATAACAGGTGCTCTTTCTAACTGAGCTAGCCATGACTTTATCAGGTATGGGTGTGCCAGGCTCGTAATCTGTAGTTCCCAGGTTCGAGTCCCAGCTGGGTCAGCTTTGAGATTTATCTCCGCAAAATTCCCCGCCTTGCCCATGGTCAGTAGGGGACACTGATAGGCTTGGAAAGGTCGCCGTCCGTCGGATGGGACGCTAAGCCGTGGCCATGTGTGCGGGAGAGCCATATCTTGTGCACGTTAAAGAACACGCTGTATGGCGTTGACGGGAGGCTACCATCCCCTCCCCCAACCTTCTCTGAGCCTTCGAGGTCCATACGACCTGGCTATTTAGCCCACTGTGTGTAAAAAAAGCGCCGCTCAGAGATAAAACAACCCAACTTTATCAGGAGATAATGAGTTCAGTCTTTACGTCTGACCAATGTTTTTGGCTGAAAACTCTGCAAATGGAGATAATATTTACTCAAACTTTAATGATACATTTAATAAACTGTTCGATATATGGTTATTCATTGTTAAATTTTAAGATAAATCATGAAACTCTTAAATTTTGTCTTTAAAACAGTGAACCAAGAGAACATTTTTGTTAAGTAATTTTTATTTTACTTTCATAGTTCTGTGAAATGCGAATAACTTGGAAGTATTTATGGATATTTAAAAAAATATTTCCATCTTAAAAAAAAGTAAGTGCTAAATGGCTTTGACAATAGAGCATTAGTTAACCTCAGTCATGTGAAGGGTGGGGTATGGTGCTAAGAGAGTACAAGGCATACTTTTGAAATGTATGTCAAGAGGACGTTGGGTGGAGTGAATTTTAATGTTTAAATCGCAGTTCAGCGAATTGGTTCTTGACCATTTGTGAAGTAAGCGCAGGTTGTGTAACAGTAGTTGGGGTCCCTGGGAACAAATGACATATTCTGCTGCCCACCTGTGAAGGCCGGAAATGGGTTTACCAGGGAATAGGCATTTTTTCTGAAAACTTGCAATAATATTAAAAATATATCCATTCATATTCCCAGCGACCACTTGATTGGGTATAAGGCCGGATCTAAATGGGGGGGGGGGGGGGGGGGGGGTTGAGAAAGCTAGCCAGCCCTTCAAAAAATAACCTTTTCAATTTCAAGGGGAGGGGTATGTATCCCCTTTGAGAATGCTACTTAGTGTAATGGAAGCTAAAAATAATTAAATTTGTGCATATTTCACTCATTTTCCATGAAATTAAAAAAATCTCTAAAACGAAGGTGAAATGTTACGTTGCAATAGACGTTGCCCTTTCTTTTTTTTTTATAGATCCAAGCTGATTAGAGTTGGGTTGTTTTACCTCTGAGCGACACTTTTTTGCACACCATGGGCTAAATGGCTAGGTCACATGGACCTCGAAGGCTCAGAGAAGTTTGGGGAAGGGGACCCACTGGAACAGCTGTTGGGAGACAGATGGTAGCCTCCCGTCAAGGCCATCCAGCGTGTTCTTTAACGTGCACAGTCTGTCGGATCGCCAAAGAAGAGCCATACCCTGTGCACCGACAGATCGTGCACAGGGTATGGCTCTTCCGCACCCGGGGTCACGGCTTAACGTCCCATCCGACAGACGGCGGCCTTTCGAAGCCCATCTGTGTCCCCTACTGACCGTGGGCAGGGCGGGGAATTTTGCGGAGATAAATCTCAACGCTGACCCAGCTGGGACTCGAACCTGGGAACTACAAATTACGAGCCTGGCGCGCTACCGACTGAGCCGACCCAGAAACATACCTTACGGTGTTAAGCTGATTAGATTCAGTTCCACATTAATAATAACTCGGATACAGAACTCTAACTTCTAAACATGTTTTTTATGAAAAAGTGCGATTGAAGATAATTTAGTGATCTCAGTCAAATCTATTAAAATCTAGATTTTCAGCAATATTCGTTCGGTATTTAGAGAGAGTAGAAATTGGAATATTTAACAGCAATAATGCCAGGTTAAATAACTGCACTCAAAAGTTAAAAAATAAACAACTTTAAAACGAATACAATAACCGTTATACTAGACTTTAACACGTGTAATAGTATTTTTAGTAGTTTGTGTGATATATTAATTTTCGCCAATTTTGAATTTGCAGAACTCTGGAATTCCGCAGGCGGCAATCTCTCTCTCTTCTTTTTAAAATAAATACCCCCTCAAGCAGCTGCTTGCCACAGAGGTCTGACAGGAGCCTGTCAGTTTATATGTCACAGTACAAGGTCTGAGAGGATGGCAGGACCTCAGCAGAAAAAACGACACAATACATCCATGCCTTACCCGGTGCTCGAACCCAGGTCCCTTAAATCAGTAGCCAAGCATGCTAACCACTCGGCCATGGGACGCATTTTTGTTAACTAATTTTTTTTATGTACGAAGGTCTTCCCATTTTTTTCTGCATGGCTCTGTGTCTATTATTTTTACGCCGCTGTGATTTTTTTTTTTTTCGTGTTTTTTTCATTTTTTACATCTCGGAACCTCTAACCTAAAGTTTATTTAATTTTTTGAATAATTAGCGAATTCCATATATAAATATATTGTGTTTGAGGTGGGGGATTGACTAAATCGTTAGAGCCATCTCGTAATCGGCAATTTCCAGGTTCGAGTCCTAACCTTACCAGTGTTGAGATTTATCTTCTCTTACTCCCACCTGCCCTTGGGGCGGGGGTGGCTCAGTCGTTAGCGCGCCAGGCTCGTAATCTGTACTTCCCAGGTTCGAGTCCCAGCTGGGTCAGCGTTGAGATTTATCTCCGCAAAATTTCCCCGCCCTGCCCACGGTCAGTAGGGGACACCGATGGGCTTGAAAAGGCCGCCGTCCGTCGAATGGGACGTTAAGCCGTGGCTCCGTGTGTGGGAGAGCCGTCCCTGTGCACGTTAAAGAACACGCTGGATGGCCTTGACGGGAGGCTATCATCTGTCTCCCAACAGCTGTTCCAGTGGGTCCCCTCCCCCAACCTTCTCTGAGCCTTCGGGGTCCTTGTGGCCTGGCCATTTAGCCCATGGTGTGCAAAAAAGTGCCGCTCAGCGGTAAAACAATCCAATCCAACCCACCTGCCCTCGGTGAGAGGGGGTGGCTCAGTCGGTAGCGTGCCAGGCTCGTATTCTGCAGTTCCCAGGTTCAAGTCCCAGCTGGGTCAGCGTTGAGATTTATCCGCAAAACTCGCAATGCTCACGGTCAGTAGGGGACACCGATGGGCTTGGAAAGGCCGCCGTCCGTCGGATGGGACGTTAAGCCGTGGCCTTTCCAAGCCCATCGGTGTCCCCTACTGACGTGGGTAGGGCGGGGAGTTTTTCAGAGATAAATCTCAACGCTGACCCAGCTGGGACTCGAACCTGGGAACTGTAGATTACGAGCCTGGGGCGCAACCGACTGAGCCACCCCCTGTCTTGTGTGGAGCAGATTAAAAAGTTAAGAGAGAGATTTGTACGATGCCCTGAGTTTGTGCAAAGTTCAGTTTAGGTTTTGGCTTGAACTACCTAGAAAGTAATTAGCATCCCCTAAATACAAAAGTACAAAGGTTCTCCAAATGAAAACCACAAAAGTTAAAGCTGTTTTACTCAAGAAGGAAATAATGCTACAATTTTCACTGTGTTTAATTCACCAGTGATAAACTAATGATATGATTCTTTGCGAGAACATTTTTTTTTTTGTTCACGCAGAACAATGCTTTAATCTGTATAGCATTGCGAGTTCGAGTCCCCAGCTAGGTCAGCGTTCGAGTTCCCATTTTTCCCGTTCGAGTCTTCATTCGTTCGATTCCCCATTTTTCCCCTTCGAGTCCCCAGCTGGGTCAGCGTTGTGATTTATCTCCGCAAAACTCCGCCGTGCCCACGGTCAGTAGGAGACACCGATGGGCTTGGAAGGCGGCCGTCCGTCGGATGGGACGTTAAGCCTCTGCCCCGTGTGCGGGAGAGCCATACTCTATGTCATTAAAAGACACGCTGGATGGCCTTGACGGGAGGCTATCATCTGTCTCCCAACAGCTGTTCCAGTGGGTCCCTCCCAAACAACCATCTTATGCGCCGAGGCTAATGCCTCACTCACCCTTGTTACAGTCCTGCATTTAATGCGAACTTAAAGGGTATAGAAGAAGTTTAAATTTTTTTTTTTTTGGGGGGGGGGGGTAAATTTGATTGTGACATTTGTTTTCCAGGTGTTTTATCGTCCTCACAAAGTAAAAGTAGAATCGCTACTTTGTTACATTGTTACTGCGACAGTTAAGAAGAATGAACGAAATTAGCATTTCATTTGCGGATATTAATGACAGGAAATTTGTTAGAACACAGAAAGCTCAACGAGGAAGTACGACGGACCTTGCACGAAGGAAAAGTCAAAATGAACAGATGCATTACCAAGAATGATTTGACAAGGTTGTCTGACAGGTTTGTTTCCTGGGCAGCAGGAAGCCAGATGGAAATATTGCATAGTCAGCATTGCATAATCAAGATCTATTGTACTTCAGAGTAGCTGGTTGTTGTTGTTTTACCTCTGAGCTGCAATTTCTTGCATACAATGGGCTAAACGGCCGTACATGGATCTCTGAGAAGGTTAGGGTTGGGTTGTTTTACCTCTGAGCGACACTTTTTTGCACACCATGGGCTAAATGGCCAGGTCACATGGACCCCGAAGGCTCAGAGAAGGTTGGGGGAGGGGACCCACTGGAACAGCTGTTGGGAGACAGATGGTAGCCTCCCGTCAAGGCCATCCAGCGTGTTCTTTAACGTGCACATGGTATGGCTCTCCCGCACACGGGATGGCGGGGGTGGCTCAGTCGGTAGCGCGCCAGGCTCGTAATCTGTAGTTCCCAGGTTCGAGTCCCAGCTGGGCCAGCGTTGAGATTTATCTCCGCAAAATTCCCCACCCTGCCCACGGTCAGTAGGGGACACCGATGGGCTTGGAAAGGCCGCCGTCCGTCGGATGGGACGTTAAGCCGTGGCCCCGTGTGCGGGAGAGCCATACCCTGTGCACGTTAAAGAACACGCTGGATGGCCTTGACGGGAGGCTACCACCTGTCTCCCAACAGCTGTTCCAGTGGGTCCCCTCCCCCAACCTTCTCTGAGCCTTCGGGGTCCATGTGACCTGGCCATTTAGCCCATGGTGCAAAAAAGTGCAGCTCAGAGGTAAAACAACCCAACCCGCACACGGGGCCACGGCTTAACGTCCCATCCGACGGACGACGGCCTTTCCAAGCCCATCGGTGTCCCCTACTGACCGTGGGCAGGGCGGGGAATTTTGCGGAGATAAATCTCAACGCTGACCCAGCTGGGACTCGAACCTGGGAACAACAGATTACGAGCCTGACGCGCTACCGACTGAGCCACCCCCGCCCCAAGAGAAGGTTAGGGAAAGAGAGCCAACGCACAGCTGTTAGGAGTTAGAGCAACTGGATAATATTAATATGTTAATAGAAATGGTTAAAAGTGTATAAAACTAAATTAGCCATCAAGCTGCTGTTTGTCGTAGTGGTCTGAGAGAAAAAAAAATACCCCCTCAAGCAGCTGCTTGCCACAGAGTCAGTCTATATGCCACAGTAGAAGGTCTGAGAGGATGGCAGGACCTCAGTAGAAACACGACACATACATCCATGCCTTACTCGCGGCTGGGTTGGGTTATTTTACCTCTGAGCGGCACTTTTTTGCACACCATGGGCTAAATGGCCAGCTCACATGGACCCCGAAGGCTCAGAGAAGGTGGGGGGAGGGGACCCACTGGAACAGCTGTTGGGAGACAGATGGTAGCCTCCCGTCAAGGCCATCCAGCGTGTTCTTTAACGTGCACAGGGTATGACTCTCCCGCACACGGGGCCACAGCTTAACGTCCCATCCGACGGACGGCTGCCTTTCCAAGCCCATCGGTGTCCCCTACTGACCGTGGGCAGGGCGGGGAAATTTTGCGGAGATAAATCTCAACGCTGACCCAGCTGGGACTCGAACCTGGGAACTACAGATTACGAGCCTGGCGCGCTACCGACTGAGCCACCCCCGCCCTACTCGGTTGGAACCCAGGTCCCTTAGATCAGTAGCCAAGCGCGCCAATCACTCGGCCACGGGACGGCTCGGTCTTAGAGAAGCCTGTCATTAATATACGTCATAGAGAAGATCTGTGAGGAAGACGAGACCTCAGCAGAAAAACAACATGAGAAAAAAATCCATCCGGGGCTCGAATACGTGTCTCATTGATTACTAGCCAATCACGTTATCTAGAAATGCGTTATATAAACGTTATCAATTAATGATGTATTATACACTTAAGGGAAAGGAATAAATTTCACTAATTGTGAAAATATTTGTAGTAACTTTGCAAGTGTTAAAAATATACCATCCGCTTCCAGGACTCGAACGAGCAGTCTCCTGTTAGGCGGGTGGGCGGGGGTGGCTCAGTCGGTAGCGCGCTAGGCTCGTAATCTGTAGTTTCCAGGTTCGAGTCCCAGCTGGGTCAGCATTGAGATTTATCTCCGCAAAATTCTCCGCCCTGCCCACGGTCAGTAGGGGATACCGATGGGCTTGGAAAGGCCGCCGTCCGTCGGATGGGACGTTAAGCCGTGGCCCCGTGTGCGGGAGAGACATACCCTGTGCACGTTAAAGAACACGCTGGATGGCCTGCCTTAACGGGAGGCTACCATCTGTCTCCCAACAGCTGTTCCAGTGGGTCCCCTCCCCCACCCTTCTCTGAGCCTTCGGGGTCCATGTGACCTGGCCATTTAGCCCATGGTGTGCAAAAAAGTGCCGCTCAGAGGTAAAACAACCCAACCCTATTCTGAACCTCTCCCTGAAAAATTGGCTCTTGGTTGTGAAAAGGTAAGAAACTCCACTAGTGATTTCGTTAGCTTCTTTTGCCTTTTATGTCCTACTTCTGAGAGTTTTTGTAGCTCTGCACATGTTGAAGAATAGCGGCTTGACCTTAGTCGTCTGACTTGACGATATTGAGGTCATTAAAATTCTCCAATTGATACACCACCATTGTTTCCTCGATATAACATAAGTAGTCTTGTACTGAGCCCATGCATTGTGAATGCAACTTCAGCTAGTGGTAAAAGTTCCCACAATTTAAGATGCCATTTTCCACCTACTTAAACATTCACCTCAATATCTTACAATAGCACTTAAGAATTTATGTTTAGGGATATCCAGAAGAAGGCTGCAGCCTAGGGCACTAGATTTTGGATGCGGAAAAACAGATGCGTAAGATTTATTGTTTCTAATAAAAGATTAATTTGAAAAGGCAAAGGAAAAACCAATTCGATCATGGAATTTGTGATGAAAACATTAAGTTTTCTAGAATTTGGATTGGGTTGTTTTACCTCTGAGTGACACTTTGCACACAGTGGGCTAAATGGCTAGGTCAGAATGGTTGGGTTGTTTTACCTCTGAGCGGCCATTTTTTTGCACACCATGGGCTAAATGGCCAGGTCACATGGACCCCGAAGGCTCAGAGAAGGTTGGGGGAGGGGACCCACTGGAACAGCTGTTGGAAGACATATGGTAGCCTCCCGTCAAGGCCATCCAGCGTGTTCTTTAACGGGCACAGGGTATGGCTCTCTCCCGCACACGAAGCCACGGCTTAACGTCCCATCCGAAGGACGGCGGCCTTTCCAAGCCCATCGGTGTCCCCTACTGACTGTGGGCAGGGCGGGGAATTTTGCGGAGATAAATCTCAACGCTGACCCAGCTGGGACTCGAACCTGGGAACTACAGATTACGAGCCTGGCGCGCTACCGACTGAGCTACCCCCGCCCCTAAGTCAGAAGACCCAGAGGTTTCATAGAAGGTTGGGCAGAGAGGTTCAAGAAAGTCCTTGGGCGAATAGATAGCGTGCTTGGCTGCGGATTAATGTGACCCGGTCTTTTCATTTGTTTTTTCTTTCTGCTGAAGTCTCACCATGCTCACAGATCTGTTTAGTTTATTATACTGATAGGCCCCTGTCAATCAGCCTAAAACGTTTAATGATAAAAAATGTCACTGACGATAACAGTCACATATATGTTGATAACTCAAAAATCTTAATCAAAGTTCTTCAAATGTCTTTTTTTTTAAACAATATTTGTTCAGTATTTAAAGAGCTATGGAAGCTGAAATGTTTAACTATAAACTATCTTGTTTTATAAAAAAAAATTATCTGTATTGTCTAGTATTGAAATAATCGTTAAACAAACTTCTAAAATGTATATTTTATTAAATGGTTTGGAAGAATGTACCTAGCCTACTTCTCCAAAGTAATCTCAGCTAAGATTATAGAGACCAGGTACAGCAGAACCCGACGAGTTTTATATCCCCTTCATTAGGAGTGATTCTAATTTAACAAGCAAACGAATGAAGAAAAACTTCATCTTTACATATAGTACGAATTAGTAACGGAAGTAATTAAGTGGAGTTTATTTTACCTTAATTCAATGAAAAAGGTAAAACAATGCAAAAAAAAAACGTTACAGAATATCCCGAAGAGCTTCATTAGCAACTCGTTTAGTAACACATGCAGAACGAAGTTTTTTAAAAAGCAAACCCTTCACAACAGGATTCTTCATGTGTATACGTACAAAATAGTAATAAAAAATTAAACATAAAGGGGTTCTTTTAACGTCAGAATTAAAACTGGTTATCGAAGCAGTATGCCAGAAATGAAGCCATGCTGAACATGGCTTCGATGACGTTGCATGATGTTATTCAAATTTTCGACTTAGGTTGGGTTGTTTTACCTCTGAGCGGCACTTTTTGGCACACCATGGGCTAAATGGCCAGGTCACATGGACCCCGAAGGCTCAGAGATGGTTGAGGGAGGGGACCCACTGGAACAGCTGTTGGGAGACAGATGGTAGCCTCCCGTCAAGGCCATCCAGCGTGTTCTTTAACGTTGGGTTGTTTTACCTCTGAGCGGCACTTTTTTGCACACCATGGGCTAAATGGCCAGGTCATATGGACTCCGAAGGCTCAGAGAAGGTTGGCGGAGGGGACCTACTGGAACAGCTGTTGGGAGACAGATGGTAGCCTCCCGTCAAGGCCATCCAGCGTGTTCTTTAACGTTGGGTTGTTTTACCTCTGAGCGGCACTTTTTTGCACACCATGGGCTAAATGGCCAGGTCATATGGACCCCGAAGGCTCAGAGAAGGTTGGCGGAGGGGACCTACTGGAACAGCTGTTGGGAGACAGATGGTAGCCTCCCGTCAAGGCCATCCAGCGTGTTCTTTAACGTTGGGTTGTTTTACCTCTGAGCGGCACTTTTTTGCACACCATGGGCTAAATGGCCAGGTCATATGGACCCCGAAGGCTCAGAGAAGGTTGGCGGAGGGGACCTACTGAAACAGCTGTTGGGAGACAGATGGTAGCCTCCCGCCAAGGCCATCCAGCGTGTTCTTTAACGTTGGGTTGTTTTACCTCTGAGCGGCACTTTTTTGCACACCATGGGCTAAATGGCCAGGTCACATGGACCCCGAAGGCTCAGAGAAGGTTGGGGGAGGGGACCCACTGGAACAGCTGTTGGGAGACAGATGGTAGCTTCCCGTCAAGGCCATCCAGCGTGTTCTTTAACGTGCACAGTGTATGGCTCTCCTGCACACGGGGCCACGGCTTAACATCCCATCCGACGATGGCGGCCTTCCAAGCCCATCGGTGTCCCCTACTGACCGTGGGCAGGGCGGGGAATTTTGCGGAGATAAATCTCAACGCTGACCCAGCTGGAACTCGAACCTGGGAACTACAGATTACGAGCCTGGCGCGCTATCGACTGAGCAACCCCCGCCCCCAATTTTCGTCTTAATAAAACACCATTCACTTTAGTAAAACTAAATAAATACAGAAATATTTTAAGATTTTCAATTTTTCTCGCTGGCCGCATAAAATTGTTTAAAAGAGCCGGCGTTTGTGCACCCCTGGTTTAGAACGTGGGTAGAAGTGTAACTTATTATTTTAGGCGAGAGGCCCGCTACAGCAAAAAATAAAAATTAATGGGTCGGGTTGTTTTACCACTGAGCGGCACTTTTTTTACACACGATGGGCTAAATGACCAGGTCACAAAGACCCCGGATACTCAGAGAAGGTTGGGGGAAGGGGACACATCGGACAGCTCACTGCCTTCCGTCAAGGCAATTCAGCATGATCTTAACGTGCCTAAGGTATGGATCTCCCGCGCCTGGGACCACGACTTAACGTCCTATCCGACGGACGGTGGTCTTTCCAAGCCCACCGGTGGCCTTTGCCTCTACTGACTGAGGGCAGGACGGGGAGTTTTGCAGAGGTAAATCTCAATGCTGGCCCGGATGTGATTCGAACCTGGGAACTGCAGATTATGAGCCTGGCGCGCTACTGACGGAGCCACCCCCTTCTCCAAGTCACAAGGACTCCAAAAGCTGAGAAGATAGGGAAACGAATCCCCTTGATAGGATTTGGAGACAAATGGAAGCTTCCCATCAAAGTCTTAGTTCGCAAAATTTGACTTTTGAATTTGAAAATATGCGTCTTTCCCTCAATTATAATTCGTTCGCTGCATTCTGTCTGGGCAGACATAATTTTAACTAAGTTGTGGTAATCCTTAATATTAAGAAAGAACACAATTTAAATTCATATTTGATAATTTCCTCAAAAATTACTCTGCAACACATTACATACAAAGTAGAATACTTCTACGTATTCGGTAACCTTTTCATGCAAAACGATAGCATAGACATTTTCACTTTTGAAGCGGGGAATTCCTAGACTTGGACACCCACGTGTGTGTGCCGGTCGGTTCTACTCTTGTGGAAGGCCACACGCAATGTGAAAGTGCTTCACTACGTTTTCATAATGCATTCATTATCGACAACTCAAACTTCTCGAGTTGCCACAATTCCAACAGCATGCTTTGTACCTTTGACTCATTTTGTTGTTGACATATCTCTTAGTGCGTAGGCGTTTATCACTAAAACTTATCAATCTGTCACTTTGTATAACAGCCGTGCAAATTTTTCAACTGTTTCCCTTTCCTTATCAACAGTCCGCAAAATTCCCCGCCCTGCCCACGGTCAGTAGGGGACACCGATGGGCTTGGAAAGGCCGCCGTCCGTCGGATGGGACGTTAAGCCGTGGCCCCGTGTGAGGGAGAGCCATACCCTGTGCACGTTAAAGAACACGCTGAATGGCCTTGACGGGAGGCTGACATCTGTCTCCCAACAGCTGTTCCAGTGGGTCCCCTCCCCCAACCTTCTCTGAGCCTTCGGGGTCCTTGTGACCTGGCCATTTAGCCCATGGTGTGCAAAAAAGTGCCGCTCAGAGGTAAAACAACCCAACGTTAAAGAACACACTGGATGGCCTTGACGGGAGGCTACCATCTGTCTCCCAACAGCTGTTCCAGTGGGTTCCCTCCCCCAACCTTCTCTGAGCCTTCGGGGCCCATGTGACCTGGCCATTTAGCCCATGGTGTGCAAAAAAGTGCCGCTCAGAGGTAAAACAACCCAACGTTAAAGAACACGCTGGATGGCTTTGACGGGAGGCTACCATCTGTCTCCCAACAGCTGTTCCAGTGGGTCCCCTCCCTCAACCATCTCTGAGCCTTCGGGGTCCATGTGACCTGGCCATTTAGCCCATGGTGTGCAAAAAAGTGCCGCTCAGAGGTAAAACAGCCCAACGTTAAAGAACACGCTGGATGGCCTTGACGGGGGGGGGGGCTACCATCTGTCTCCCAACAGCTGTTCCAGTGGGTCCCCTCCCCCAACCTTCTCTGAGCCTTCGGGGTCCATGTGACCTGGCCATTTAGCCTATGGTGAGCAAAAAAAGTGCCGCTCAGAGGTAAAACAACCCAACCTAAGACGAAAATTTGAATAACATCATGCAACGTCATCGAAGCCATGTTCAGCATGGCTTCATTTCCGGCATACTGCTTCGATAACCAGTTTTAATTCTGACGTTAAAAAAACCCTTTATGTTTAATTTTTTTATTACTATTTTGTACGTATACACATGAAGAATCCTGTTGTGAAGGGTTTGCTTTTTAAAAAACTTCGTTCTGCATGTGTTACTAAACGAGTTGCTAATGAAGCTCTTCGGGATATTCTGTAACAACGTTTTTTTTTTTGCATTATTTTACTTTTTTCATTGAATTAAGGTAAAATAAACTCCACTTAATTACTTCCGTTACTGATTCGTACTATATGTAAAGATGAAGTTTTTCTTCATTCGTTTGCTTGTTAAATTAGAATCACTCCTAATGAAGGGGATATAAAACTGGTCGGGTTCTGCTGTACCTGTCTCTATAATCTTAGCTGAGATTACTTTGGAGAAGTAGGTCGGTAGTTTTGTAGGGCAGTGGCCATTTTGTGGGCACCTGAGCGGTCAAGCTGGTTTTTATGGGTCATTGCATAATGACTGTTTTTATCGTGCAAGGAAACTGAAAGTAGTGATTGTATCAGAATTTAGTTTCTTTTTTCTTCATATGAACTAGGGAATGAATGAGTGACTAAATCCTACAATTTGGTCTATAGTTCGTGTAATTGAATTAGAATAAAATTCACAACTATAAGTAATTGAGTGTTTTTTTTGGGCTTGCAAAAAAAAATCCATCAAGTAGCTTCCTTGCCACAGAGGTGTGATAGAAGCCTGCCAGTGTCACATGCTATAGAAGTCTATGAGGAAGGCGAAACCTGACAAGATAAAATTCCCCGCCCTGCCCACGGTCAGTAGGGGACACCGATGGGCTTGGAAAGGCCGTCGTCCGTCGGATGGGACGTTAAGCCGTGGCCCCGTGTGCGGGAGAGCTATACCCTGTGCACGTTAAAGAACACGCTGGATGGCCTTGACGGGAGGCTACCATCTGTCTGCCAACAGCTGTTCCAGTGGCCTTCTCTGAGCCTTCGGGGTCCATGTGACCTGGCCATTTAGCCCATGGTGTGCAAAAAAGTGCCGCTCAGAGGTAAAACAACCCAACGTTAAAGAACACGCTGGATGGCCTTGACGGGAGGCTACCATCTGTCTCCCAACAGCTGTTCCAGTGAGTCCCCTCTCCCAACCTTCTCTGAGCCTTCGGGGTCCATGTGACCTGGCCATTTAGCCCATGGTGTGCAAAAAAGTGCCGCTCAGAGGTAAAACAACCCAACGTTAAAGAACACGCTGGATGGCCTTGACGGGAGGCTACCATCTGTCTCCCAACAGCTGTTCCAGTGGGTCCCCTCCCCCAAACTTCTCTGAGCCTTCGGGGTCCATGTGACCTGGCCATTTAGCCCATGGTGTGCAAAAAAGTGCCGCTCAGAGGTAAAACAACCCAACGTTAAAGAACACGCTGGATGGCCTTGACGGGAGGCTACCATCTGTCTCCCAACAGCTGTTCCAGTGGGTCCCCTCCCCCAAACTTCTCTGAGCCTTCGGGGTCCATGTGACCTGGCCATTTAGCCCATGGTGTGCAAAAAAGTGCCGCTCAGAGGTAAAACAACCCAACGTTAAAGAACACGCTGGATGGCCTTGACGGGAGGCTACCATCTGTCTCCCAACAGCTGTTCCAGTGGGTCCCCTCCCCCAACCTTCTCTGAGCCTTCGGGGTCCATGTGACCTGGCCATTTAGCCCATGGTGTGCAAAAAAGTGCCGCTCAGAGGTAAAACAACCCAAAACAACCTGACAAGATATTGTTTCTTTTGGTTAAACTAGAAAAAAACATCAATGCCTTATCCGATTCTCGAACACAGGTTCTCCCTTTGATCCGTAGCCAAGCAATTAAGGTTGGGTTGTTTTACCTCTGAGCGGCACTTTTTTGCACACCATGGGCTAAGGGGCGGGGGTGGCTCAGTCGGTAGCGCGCCAGGCTCGTAATCTGTAGTTCCCAGGTTCGAGTCCCAGCTGGGTCAGCGTTGAGATTTATCTCCGCAAAATTCCCCGCCCTGCCCACGGTCAGTAGGGGACACCGATGGGCTTGGAAAGGCCGCCGTCCGTCGGATGGGACGTTAAGCCGTGGCCCCGTGTGCGGGAGAGCCATACCCTGTGCACATTAAAGAACACGCTGGATGGCCTTGACGGGAGGCTACCATCTGTCTCCCAACAGCTGTTCTAGTGGGTCCCCTTCCCCAACCTTCTCTGAGCCTTCGGGGTCCATGTGACCTGGCCATTTAGCCCATGGTGTGCAAAAAAGTGCCGCTCAGAGGTAAAACCCAATCCACCATGGGCTAAATGGCCAGGTCACAAGGACCCCGAAGGCTCAGAGAAGGTTGGGGGAGGAGACCCACTGGAACAGCTGTTGGGAGACAGATAGTAGCCTCCCGTCAAGGTCATCCAGTGTATTCTTTAACGTTGGGTTGTTTTATATCTGAGCAGCACTTTTTTGCACACCATGGGCTAAATGGCCAGGTCACATGGACCCCGAAGGCTCAAAGAAGGTTGGGGGAGGGGACCCACTGGAACAGCTGTTAGGTGACAGATGGTAGCTTTCCGTTAAGGCCATCCAGCGTGTTCTTTAACGTGCACAGATATGGCTCTCCCTTACACGGGTTACTACTTAACATCCCATCCGACGAACGGCGGCCTTTCGAAGCCCATCGGTATCCCCTACTGACCGTGGGCAGGGTGCAGAATTTTGCGGAGATAAATTTCAACGCTCACCCAGCTGGAACTCGAACCTAAACTATTAAGGAATTAAATTTTGGGGTAGGGGGAGTCGTGGCTATTTTGAGTTGGATTGTTTTACCTCTGAACAAAGGGCAGGGGGTGATTTAGTTGATTATGCTCTAGGCTCGTAATCTTAAGCCGTGGCCTAGTGTTGTTTGGGAGAGCCATACATTTCCTTGCCAACTGTGAGCCACTTATGACCTCGGGACGGAGGTTGGCTCAGTTTGGTAGCCTGCCAGGCTCGTAATTTACGGTTCCTAGGTTCGAGTCCCACCTTAGCTAGATCCGTCGGATGGGACATAAAACTGTGTGGGCCCCTGTGTGGTGGAGCTATTCCCTGTATACGTTAAAGAACACTGGATGGCCTAGCTGGGAGACTACTCTGTTTCCTAACAGCTGGCCATGGGTTTCCATCCGACAACCTTCTCTGAGCCCTTCGGGTCCTTGTGACCTGACCATGTTGTCCATTATGTGCAAAACTGCTGTTCAGAGGCAAAACAACCCAACCCTCTGAACCAGTTGCTGATTAAGGTATCTGAAGGCCGTAGGCGATAAAAATGCGGGAGGCCTCAAAATATCCGGAAGTGTATAGGAGGGTGGGTACTCAATCTGCAAAAAAATTTTACAACTTAATAATGGGAAAAGTGTATATAGTAAAGCAAACAAATTGAATTACATATATTTAATTTTCGTTTTATGAATTTATGTCTCGGTAGCCGAGTGATTAGCGCACTTGGTTACGGATTAAAGGGACCTGGGTTCGAGCTCCGGGTAAAGGCATGGATGCTTGTTGCCTTGTTCACAGATTCTTTTCTACGTCGTATTAAATTGACAGACTCTTGTTGGATTTAAGTGGCAAGCAGCTGCTTGGAGAATAATTTATTTTTATTATACGAACTTGCTCAGAAAGAAAATGAACAAAAACTGAATTGTAAACGAAAATGTTTATTGTTTACGTACACATCTGGTGTTTTTACTTAATACCAATAGGTGTCAAACACGAAAATAGATTATACTGATAGTAAAATATTGTAATCAAAAAATACCCCTCAAGCAGCTGCTTGCCACAGAGGTCTGACAGGAGCCTGTCAGTTTATATGCCAAAGTAGAAGGTCTGAGAGGATGGCAGGACCTCAGCAGATAAACGACACACACATCCATGCCTTACCCGGGGTTCGAACCCAGGTCCCTTAGGTCAGTAGCCAAGCGTGCTAACCACTCGGCCATGGAACGGCTGTAATCAATAAATTAAAAAAAAAAAAAAGAATTTTTTACTGTTTTTAAGTAAAAAAAAAACCCTTTTTTTTTTCAAAAAAAAAAAAAAAATTTACTGTTTTTAAGATTCCCATAAGATTGGCGAAGCCTCTTGCGGTAATCCGCCATAGTCACAATTTTTCGCAAAAAAACTCATTTAAAAAGTTATTGAGTTCTCTATCTGAGTTTATTAATGAAATAATATGCAACTTTACCTACTAAGAAAGCAGTCGTCTATACGCAACAGTTAGTTCGATCAATACAATTATCTTACTGTTTCACAAGTAATGTAGATGACATTCTGTTGTCATAGCAACCAACCAGCACGCGTAAATATTTGTTGTGTTTCTACGAATTGTAGCTATCTGCATTGTGGTTGGAAAGGTACGATTGGAGCGTATAACAGTGCTTTATTTTTTCTGAAACCGTGTTTTCAAACAAGAATAAAAAGCGTAACATATTTTCACGACGTTTGCAACTATATAGGTAATAAACTGCAGTGGCGAACTCAGACCACACTCCATTTGTTACTAACAATTGAAAGAGAAAGTTGTAGGGGATGTTACACCCGCATAAGGATATCGGCGTTTCCAACCGGAACATACTTTTTTACGAATTAGCCTCAAAAAGCCGAATTGCCATTGGCGCCGGCAAGGGGGGTAGAATGAAGTATGCACCCATGTATTTTAAGCGCATTGGCGTTATTGATAAATAAATGACAAAGATTTTGCCCCCCCCCCACCACTTCCGGAAATCTTGGTGACTTCCATGCGAATTGCCTCATTTATTTAGGTCATTAAGTAGTATTAAATTTATTTAATTAATTTAGTCATTTATTTAAGTCATTTAGTAAAACACTACATCCAAGAAGAAGAAAAACTTTTCAAATGTCAAACGAAAGCTTGTGATGTGGCGAGTGTTAAAAGCTGTAGAAAATATGCTCTCTACTCTATTCTCCATTAAAATGTGTCAAATGAAAGCTCAACAGATTCAGAATAACATATGGGTTGGGTTGTTTTACCTCTGAGCGGCACTTTTTTGCACACAATGGGCTAAATGGCCAGGTCACATGGACCCCGAAGGCTCGGAGAAGGTTGGGGGAGGGGACCCACTGGAACAGCTGTTGGGAGATAGATGGTAGCCTCCCGTCAAGGCCATCCAGCGTGTTCTTTAACGTTGGGTTGTTTTACCTCTGAGCGGCACTCTTTTGCACACCATGAACTAAATGGCCAGGTCACATGGACCCCGAAGGCTCAGAGAAGGTTGAGGGAGGGGACCCACTGGAACAGCTGTTGGGAGACAGATGGTAGCCTTCCGTCAAGGCCATCCAGCGTGTTCTTTAACGTGCACAAGGTATGGCTCTCCCGCACATGGGGCCACAGCTTAACGTCCCATCTGACGGACGGCGGCCTTTCCAAGCCCATCGGTGTCCCCTACTGACCGTGGGCAGGGCGGGGAAGTTTGCGGAGATAAATCTCAACGCTGACCCAGCTGGGACTCGAACCTGGGAACAATAACATGGAATGTAACAATTGATGACCTAGATGATAGATGTTTTTGGTGACAAAGTTCCCCACTAAGTTGCCACAAAAATAGTAAATAATAAGTATTTTTCAAATTTATGTATTTTATTTTCTTATATGTACCCTAAAAAGTAAACAATAAAAGTAAAACTTATCAATGATGAAATGATAATTCTAAATCCTTATGATCTTAATGACCTAGATGATAAGTGTTTTTAGTGATAAAGTTCCCCACTAAGTTGCCACAAAAATAGTAAATAATAAATATTTTTCAAATTTATGTATTTTATTTTCTTATATAAGGTAACAAAATTAAAAGTAAACAATAAAAGTAAAACATATCAATGATAAAATGATAAATCTAAAATCCTTATCAGTTGAACAAAAATTGCTGGTCCCCATTTTCAGTAAGAATTTATCAAGTGAGTTCATTGTTGATATTTTTTTACTTTTTAAGGTGCATTGAGGAAGAAATGTATTTTTAATTTTTATAATTTATTGACATCTAATTTTCTTATCATTTCTTTCATATAGTCCATACCATGGGGCGGGGATGGCTCAGTCAGTAGTGCGCCAGGCTCGTAATCTGCAGTTCCCAGGTTCGAGTCCCAGCTGGGTCAGCGTTGAGATTTATCTCCGCAAAATTCCCCGCCCTGCCCACGGTCAGTCGGGGACACCGATGGGCTTGGAAAGGCCGCCGTCTGTCGGATGGGACGTTAAGCCGTGGCCCCGTGTGCGGGAGAGCCATACCCTGTGCACGTTAAAGAACACGCTGGATGGCCTTGACAGGAGGCTACCATCTGTCTCCCACCAGCTGTTCCTGTGGGTCCACTCCCCCAACCTTCTCTGAGCCTTCGGGATCCATGTGACCTGGCCATTTAGCCCATGGTATGCAAAAAAGTGCCGCTCAGAGGTAAAACAACCCAAAGTCCATACCATACTGGTGGTACTCGAAAATTAATTTTGCCCCCCCCCCCCCCCCCAAAAAAAAAAAAAAGATATATTTTATGCATGCACTACCCCATTCCAAATGCACATTTTAGTTTTTTTTTAATTTTATGCTTTGTATCTTATATATCATTAATATATGTAATACTTGCAGGTTATTGTTTTACTATTATGTGTTGCTCTGATCCTTAACTCATTAGTTTTTTAAAATCAGTCACAGTGTATTATTTAAATTAAAAATTCATAATTGCAAACTCATATATATAATGAATTTTTGGATGATCATATATAGTCAGTTTGGTTTCCAGTAAGATTTGCTTTTGTACTAATGTCTAAAAGTAATTCACAAAATGTTAAATGTTTCACAAACAACTGAATTTATTAACATTACATTTTGTGTGTCAGTGAAATGGAACAGTGTTCTTCAAATTTTTAACATATGTGGAATTCTTGGGACTAAATCTAATTTATTGCAGAACCCCAATATAATAAAAGTGTACCTTTCAAGTGCAGGAAAACTTGCTTTTCAAAACAACCTTTTATTAGATACATACAGAGGAAAAATTGTCAGTTGCCGGGTGGGATCTGAACCCACAACCTCCTAATAACATGTCAGGTGCTCTATCTTATCTACATGTATTTTATTGGGATGAGGGTGGCTCAGTTGGTATCACACCAGCCTCATAATCTGTAGTTCCCAGATTTGAATCCCAGCTGGGTCAGCTTTGAGATTTATCTCCGCAAAATTCCCTGCCCATGGTCAGTAAAGGACATCATTGGACTTGGAAAGGCTGTCGTCCGTCAGATGGGACATTAAGCAGTGGCCCCGTGTGCGAGAGAGCCATACCCTGTGCATGTTAAAGACACGCTGGATGGCCTTAATGGGAGGCTACCATCTGTCTCCCAATAGTTGTTCCAGTGGGTCCCCTCCCCCACCTTCTCTGAACCTTTGGGGTCCATGTGACCTGGCCATTTACCCCATGGTGTGCAAAAAAGTGCCACTCAGAGTAAAACAACCCTGTATTTTATCAGGTTATCAAGAGGTTGTGGATTCAGATCCCACCTGGTTAATTACAATTTTCCCTCTATATGTATCTAATAAATCACTACCAGGTTGTATCTGAGAAATTCTAATATTATACAACCTTTTATGTATAAACTTGCAATAATTGTAGAAAATTTGTTCTTGATAGTTATTTTCATTTACACAAATTTATGCTTAAATTTATTGATTATTATCACAAATTATTGCCTGCTTCATGGGCATTTGTGGAACCTCTGAAAATGGCCTGTGGAACCCCAGGGTTCATAACAACAGTAAAGCTTAGAGACATCATGTGGAAGCTTTTATATTGGGTAGAGCAATATGTGTTTTAAAGTCTGGCTGTAAATGTCCTTCAGTCAGTGCTTTCAAGACCTTAGAGACAGTTCTAACAAATAGGAAACAGCTGTAGATTAGTGTAAGATTCATAACAAAGCTCAAGGATAATCACTGTCTTGTGCTAACAGCTTGAAATCATAGGGCAATGTTGGTCAGGCAACTCTTTTTAAAGGGTTGGGTTGTTTTACCTCTGAGCGGCACTTTTTTGCACATCATGGGCTAAATGGCCAGGTCACATGGACCCTGAAGGCTCAGAGAAGGTTGGGGGAGGGGACCCACTGGAACAGCTGTTGGGAGACAGATGATAGCCTCCCATCAAGGCCATCCAGCGTGTTCTTTAACGTGCACAGGGCATGGCTCTCCTGCACACGGGGCCACGGCTTAACGTCCCATCCGATGGACGGCGGCCTTTCCAAGCCCATCGGTGTCCCCTACTGACCGTGGGCAGGGCGGAGAATTTTGCGGAGATAAACTCGACGCTGCTGGGACTCGAACCTGGGAACTACAGATTACGAGCCTGGCGCGCTACCGACTGAGCCACCCCCGCCCCCAATTTTCGTCTTATTAAAACACCATTCACGTTAGTAAAACTAAATAAATACAAAAATATTTTAAGATTTTCAATTTTTCTCGCTGGCCGGATAAAATTGTTTAAAAGAGCCGGCGTTTGTGCACCCCTGGTTTAGAACGTGGGCACAGAAGTGTAACTTATTATTTTAGGCGAGAGGCCCGCTACAGCAAAAAATAAAAATTAATGGGTCGGGTTGTTTTACCACTGAGCGGCACTTTTTTTTACACACGATGGGCTAAATGACCAGGTCACAAAGACCCCGGATACTCAGAGAAGGTTGGGGGAAGGGGACACATCGGACAGCTGACTGCCTTCCGTCAAGGCAATTCAGCATGATCTTAACGTGCCTAAGGTATGGATCTCCCGCGCCTGGGACCACGACTTAACGTCCTATCCGACGGACGGTGGTCTTTCCAAGCCCACCGGTGGCCTTTGCCTCTACTGGCTGAGGGCAGGACGGGGAGTTTTGCAGAGATAAATCTCAATGCTGGCCCGAATGGGATTCGAACCTGGGAACTGCAGGTTATGAGCCTGGCGCGCTACTGACGGAGCCACCCCCGTCTCCAAGTCACAAGGACTCCAAAAGCTGAGAAGATAGGGAAAAGAATCCCCTTGATAGGATTTCGAGACAAATGGAAGCTTCCCATCAAAGTCTTAGTTCGCAAAATTTGACTTTTGAATTTGAAAATATGCGTCTTCCCATCAATTATAATTCGTTCGCTGCATTCTGTCTGGGCAGACATAATTTTAACTAAGTTGTGGTAATCCTTAATATTAAGAAAGAACACAATTTAAATTCATATTTGATAATTTCCTCAAAAATTACTCTGCAACACATTACATACAAAGTAGGATACTTCTACGTATTCGGTAACCTTTTCATGCAAAATGATAGCATAGACATTTTCATTTATGAAGGGGGGAATTCCTAGACTTGGACACCCACGTGTGTGCCGGTCGGTTCTACTCTTGTGGAAGGCCACACGCAATGTCAGAGTGCTTCACTACGTTTTCATAATGCATTCGTTATCGACAACTCAAACTTCTCGAGCTGCCACAATTCCAACAGCATGCTTTGTACCTTTATGACTCATTTTGTTGTTGACATATCTCTTAGTGCGTAGGCGTTTATCACTAAAACTTATCAATCTGTCACTTTCTATAACAGCCGTGCAAATTTTTCAACTGTTTGCCCTTTCCTTATCAACAGTCCGCAAAATTCCCCGCCCTGCCCACGGTCAGTAGGGGACACGGATGGGCTTGGAAAGGCCGCCGTCCATCGGATGGGACGTTAAGCCGTGGCCCCGTGTGCGAGAGAGCCATACCCTGTGCACGTTAAAGAACACGCTGGATCGCCTTGACGGGAGGCTACCATCTGTCTCCCAACAGTCTGTCTCCCACCCCTTTTTTAAAGGTGTCTGTAACCAATGGTAGGACAGTTTTGATGCAAACTATCTAAGGAGAGCCTAAACCAGAGAGGGCTCTATTTTAGATGACCAATGGTTTGTATTCCTCTCAATTCCGATAGCTTATTGGGTAAGGCATGGATGTTTGTGTTGTCTATCTGCTGAGATCTCACCTTCTTCACAGGTCTATATGGTGTATTATCAGACTTCTATGGCAAGCAGATGCTTGAGGGGTACTTCTCTGGAAAGAGTGAGTATTGCCACCAGATGTCTTGATTTGCTTGATAAACAGTTTGAGAATGTGATGCTGGTACAACTGTTTGAGATCATCATACTCTATATTTACCTTTCCATTCTGCTGAAACAGAATGCAAGAGTTATGGACACTCCTGCATTCATTTGCATAACCCATGGAATTCTTTCAGTTGGTGCCTCATATTTATTGTATCATATAATAATGTGTGTTACTGATAATACTTGAGAGTCCCTTGGAGGAGGGGGGGGGCATGCCCCCCTCCAAGAGACTCACAAGTATTTTTTCATTCCAACAGCAACAGCCAGCCAATTTCTTTTCTGGGAAGGCAAATCCCTCTCGCCCTCAATATCTCGAAGGCCAAATAACAAGCTGTTAAAATCCTTCATACACCTCTAAATGGCCCCCTACAGATTTGAGATTTATGACTGTCCCTGCTGTGCACATCAAAATCTCTGGATGGTCCTAACAGCTATCCAGTGGGTCCCCTTTCCCTACCCAACTCTGAGTCTTTGAGATCCTTGTGACCTGGCCATTTATCCCATTATATATATAAAAGTGCCACTCAGAGGTGAAACAGTCCAATCCCTTAAATATTTTTCCAGATTTTTGTCTGAGCATTATCAAATTTACAAAAGTAGAAAAAGGATTAAAGATATACAGAGAGAGATTGTGTAAATTACTCAATATCTTCAGTATCAGCAAAACGAAAAAACGAAATGAATTAATACAAGTAGTAAGATAAAAACTAAATGATTGGAAAATATATTAAAATAAGTGATGCTATTCTTACAGAAATAATGTCAAATTGTATTTAACTTTAATGCACATAGTTGTTGTTGGGTTGTTTTACCTCTGAGCGGCACTTTTTTGCACACCATGGGCTAAATGGCCAGGTCACAAGGACCCCGAAGGCTCAGAGAAGGTTGGGGGAGGGGACCCACTGGAACAGCTGTTGGGAGACAGATGGTAGCCTCCCGTCAAGGCCATCCAGCATGTTCTTTAACGTGTACAGGGTATAGCTCTCCCACACACGGCGCCACGGCTTAACGTCCCATCCGACGGACGGCGGCCTTTCCAAGCCCATTGGTGTCTCCTACTGACCGTGGGCAGAGCGAGGAATTTTGCGGAGATAAATCTCAACGCTGACCCAGCTGGGACTCGAACCTGGGAACTACAGATTACGAGCCTGGCGCACTACCGACTGAGCCACCCCCGCCCCAATGCTCATAGTAGATATTGGTTTGGTTGATAAATATAAGTATATATATATAGTGGTTTGAGTGTGCAATAATATATATGCTACAGAAGTGTTTAAATACTACTACTCTGATCACAGTTATTGCATGATAACCTGACAGTTTGTAGCACACCTGCTAAAATTCTGTTTCATGTACCCCAGTTTGAGAAACACTGACCATACCAACTACATTACAAATAGTACAATGTACAATACAATAGTACATTACAAAATGTACAATTAGTGCAATTACAAATGCACAAACAAGCTCAGGAAGGTGATATGCTTGAGCTGAAAAAAACAACCCTTTTTTAATCGTAGCCAAGTGAAATAAAAAGTATGCTTTGAAATTCACATTCATTTCAACTTATAAAATACATCCAGTTTTTGGAACTTTGACAGATAAAAAACAGTCATTGTAATAAGTTATAATATTTATGAATGAATAATGTCAATTTAATATTGTTATTCTTGTTACTTTTATTGACATATTTGTATAGTGACTATTATGAGAATCTTAAGATGTAGATCTTATGATGAAAGAAAAATATGATTTGATTGTTTAATATTTTTTCTTGAAACAGTTGTTTGCACAAATAGTATATGAAAAATTCTGTTTACTATTATGTGAAAAATTTATTAATTTGTAATTTGATAATGCTTTTATATATCTAGGGAGATTTGGCTAAAAAGAAAATATATCCTACCTTGTGGTAAGTGTTTTTTGGAAGAAAGATGTACTTGATTGTAGAAATTGCTTGTTTTAGAATTAGTTTGCTTCCATAAGTGCAAATGTTAAGGAATAAAAAAAAAAATTCATAATATTTTAAAACTTATGTGAATAAATTGATGTTTTACTAAATAAGTAAATTTTCCTGCTGATAATGAACAAGTTAAAAAAATCATTTTTAAATAATTCTTTTCTTAATCAGAATCTTTTCATTAATCAGATTTCTGATTAATGTGAGTATATTTCTGATTAATGTGAGTGTTCTATTCAATTTCTCAGAGCTATTCTTGTATTTTTATAAATTCATTCTTATTATTTATTAAAAAGTCATCATGTTAATGACTTCTCAGTGTTTTGAGCTCAGAATGCTCAGGTTCCTTTTTATTTGAATCAATCATTATAATTGCTTTACTACTATCATTCAAGCATTATTTTGTGTAAGTAAAACAGAAATTCATTGTTTATCTTATCAGCATAATTAGCCAGTTTGAATAAGATCTAATGTCTAAAATTTGAATATTATAGAAATTGAGTAATTTTATGTGCTTTACTAAATATGTTTTTTTTGTACAAACATTATCCTTTCATTGTTCTTTACTAAATATATTAATATATTTTTAAATGTTTCACAATATCCATTTTTTATATCTGTGCAATTTTAGGATAAAGCCATTTTTTTCTTCATTAGGGCATTGTATCGTGATGAACTGTTGCCAAGAAAAACCTATTTTGTTGGTTATGCAAGATCTAACATTACAATTGAAGATATCAAAGCTAAAGCGGCACCATATATGCAGGTTTGTGAAAATTGTCTTGTATTTGGTACAAAAGACAAATAATATTTATATGCTGTATACAGGGTGAATCTGAAAAAGTGGGCAAAACTTTACGGGGTGGTAGAACGCAGCTATACGAGCAATATTTGTCATAGAAAGTATGGGCGGAACGCAAATGGCGAGCCGCTAGGTGGCATTGGAAATGGTATAAAAGGGCCAGTCCTCGCACCCAATGGCATTTCTACTGTGAATTGCTGAGAGGATGGCTGGTTATACTAACCACGAAATGGCAGATATGCACTTTGTGTACGGTGCGGGTACCTCAATTACATTCCTGTTAATAAAATGTTTTCTGAAGTATCTCCTCTCCTTCTTGTGTTCATTCTTTAAATGTGACAGTGGAAAACTACCTTTTAACTTCTCACCGCTTGCGTTCCGACCATACATTCTATGATGAATATTGCTCGTATAGCTGCATTCTACCACCCCGTAAAGTTATACCCACTTTTTCAGATTCACCCTGTATAGGAATTCATATTTATATATATATATATATTTCACTGAGTAATCATTGAATTATGACCACTCCATGTTTATGTCACTGGGATGCTAATTTCAAAGTGTAACCTTTAAATTAAACACTAAAAGTAAATATCTCATTTCTATCTAAATATCTATTTTCAACAGTATTTGAATAGTTACGGAAGTTTGAACATTTAACAACAGCAATGCTAGACAAAAGAATTTATCTTTGCTGTTAATTGAAGCTAGAATAAGTATTATTTCAAATCATTTCATGAATAACTGTCTATTTTAAGAATGTGCACAAATAATTCTTTCAATATTTGTACAATTATATGATAAATTTCTTAGAACACATCACTGCTCTGAAATGTTTAACCTCCATACCTGTTTAAATAATGAAAGAATATTGTTAAAAATTGATATTTAGTTAGAATTGATTGAGATCTTTAATTTATATTAAGTCTCATTTGTGATCTTCAATTTATATTAAGTCCCTTAAAAAACTCATTTAAAAGTTACTTAGCTTTGAAGTGAACATCCATTTGATTTTCAATGATCACTGAGTGCATATATCTAAGCTTACAGACTAGAGTTCTAAAAATTCAAGATTTAAAAAAGACTATCTCTGAAGTCTTAAGTATTTTAGTTACAGCCAATCTGTTGACCATGAAAGCACTTGTTCCTCCCTTCTGATATTCCCACCATCACCAGCTGATGGACTACTGATGTCAAATCAGTCATCAGTTCACAATAAAAGTGTTACCTGTTACAGAAACACTTTCTCTAATTTTTAATTTCTCAGTAATGATTATTCAAATATTTCATTTTATAACCTCACCTGTGTGCCGATTTTATGCATTATTTTGGTGCATAAAATATACTGTGCAAGTACTTAATATAAAATGAATAGTGCGAATAGCTAAGGATTAAATATATTCAAATAAATTAAAATTATGAAATTTTAGATATTTATACAAATATTGCACCTAATTATGGTTATTTGAGCATAAAGTGAATGACTTTAGTGATTTTAATACATATTAAATATAATCTTATGATTTATATAGAATTTATAAATTTCATAGCTTATAAACTAGTTTTTAACTTAACTTAATCCTGTAAAGAAAAATAAATGTATATTGTAATTAAATTCTCATTAATATATATTGAAAATAAATGGATGTCATAGTCATCAACTGTAAGTACTTTTTATTAAATGTTATCTTAAAAATCTTAAATAGGTGAAAGATGATCAAAAAGGGAAACTAGAAAATTTCTTTAAAATGAATCATTATGTCAGTGGTTCATATGACAACCCTGAAGACTATGCAAAGCTTGACAAAGAAATTTCAAAACTGGAACATGGTCCACAAGCCAATAGGTTGTTTTACTTGGCACTCCCACCAACAGTGTTTGCTGTTGTAACTAAAAATCTTAAAATTAATTGTATGTCTGAAAAGTAAGTATACGTTTTATTTTTCCATTTTTTCATATCAATGTATTATACTAATTGTATGCACATTAAAATTTAGCAGAAAAATGGAGATATATACACATTTTGCAAAACATGTCTAGAAATTAATTCTTTTTCATTGGCCAGGTTTTGATTATTTTTATAATGCAAGTTTTCTGTATCACACTATTAAGATAATATTATTAAATCATGGTTTTCCAATAACAAAATTACAATAACCCATGCTTGCTTGTTGGTAAAATAATGTTTTTAAATTTATTTTAGCAACAAGTGTTTCGAAAATCTTTTGAAAGACTTGGTTTCTTCAATGATCATTTTTAGCCATGAAAAATAGTACTTTCTATTGATCTAGAAGAACAATAATTATAAAATTTAAGAAAATGCACTTTCCAATGAGCCATCTTTAAAAAAATTTATAATTTTTAGAAATTATTTAATAATCACTTACAGAAGAAGTGTAATTTAGAATATAATAAAAAATAATTAATTTCTTCTTCAATGAATCGATTACCTTATTTGTGCCCACAAATGATTTCTAATATTTGGATTTAAAAAGTATAAATAACTGCTTACAAAAATTGAGTTATATTTAATCAATTATGAGATCAAGGTTTAATTAATGGGATCACACCAAAATTAGTCTGTCTCCAGAAGATAGTGTATTTTGTAGAAAAGATATAATAGCTAAAGATACTCTTGTGATTGATCATTAGCAGGAAGCATTGCAATAATTATAAATATTCACAAAATTAATTAGATCCACCACTTATATTATTTTTAAAGTGCCAGAAGACATTGTAAATGACAAAGTGCTGCCAATTGCTCGGGATAAAATTCTCAGCTCTTTAAATTTTTGTGTTGAACAGAAGTGATAGAAGGTTAAGTTGCTTAACATTACCATTGTTACTCTTTGATTTTTATTATAGAGTCAAATACTGCATAAATATAAAACGTTTTTTAAATTCTTTTCTGTCTTTATTATTTAAAATAAAGATGCATATATTGTGCAAAGAATTTTCTCCTGAAAAATTTATGTGATGTTTAATTTTAGGTCGTCATCCAGGAAGTAATCTATTTCTTTATTTTCCCATCAGCAAAGTTTGTTGTTTCAACTAAAAATCTTTAAACAATTTGCATGTCTATGATATAAGCCAAAAATATAAATAACAAACAAAATAATGAAGTGTTTCCACTTAAGGAATGCTAATTATTTTTCAGTCTTCTATTGCACTGGCATGAATGATTGTAAAATATCTGAAATTCAATGTATATCTCACTCAGATAAATACCACTTTTACTGGTTCATTAGAAAAAGCTGACTTTATAATTCCATTAGATTTAAAAATATATAATTAAAAGCAACAACAGTAAGCTTCAGCATTTCAATTAAAGTTTAGATGCATTCAAATGTACTTTTAATACTTTTTTTTCTGACTGCTTATGTTTTATATGAGAACTTCAGCTTTTGAATGAAATATAATTTATAAAATTATATTCTTATGATAGTAACTGAATATTAATCTTTATTATATATATTTTTTTTCTTGGCAATATTATGTCATTCTCCAATTGTTATAAGGAAAAAGGACATTACCTTGTGTTGCTGTTGTTGAATATGGCATTATTTTAATTGCTTTTAACAATCACAACCTATGAGATAGGATGTAAGCCATGATGAATTTTTTGCAAGAGAACCTTATTTTGTGCATATTAAAGAACATACTGAATGGTGACTTCTGCTTTCTCTCAGATGGGACGTTAAGCCCCATGTGCGGGAGAACCATACCCTGTGCACGTTAAAGAACACACCAGATGGCCTTGACGGGAGGCTACCATGTGTATCCCAATAGCTGTTCCAGTGGGTCCCCTTCCTCAGCCTTCTCTGAGCCTTTTGGGGTCCATGTGACCATGGTGTGCAAAAAAGTGCCACTCAGAGGTAAAACAACCCACAACTCTGCTTTCTCTATAAGAACAGTCCAACAATTCTACTTACACAACCAGTTCTGGTCTCAGATCTTTGTGGTCTGATATTTTTGCTTCGGTGTGTACCAAAGAAGTGCATTCAGATAATCAAATCCAATGTGTATATAATGGATTTGGTAAGCAAAACAACCAAAACCATTATATAAACATATTTTTAATAGTTGATGAGTAAATTCTTTACTCCATATTCAACAGGTTTGTAGAAAAGATCATAAATATGCCTTTATAAATGATGGAATGCTTCCCGCTGAAACTGAAATTACAACTGTAGTCAGTTTTCACCCATTGTCAAAGTGTTAAATGAGCTTTATTTGCTAATAGTATAAATGTGGATATGAAGTAAAAAGGAAAAGCATTTTGATCTCTTTGTGCATTTTATTTCTGTGAATTATTTTTCTAAAATATAACATTTAAAATGTGAAACCTCATATTCTCTATTTAGGTTTGTATCTGTTTAATAATTTTTACTGTTTTTAGGGGGTGGACAAAAGTAATAATTGAAAAACCATTTGGTCGGGATGCCCAGAGTTCTGCTGAGCTATCAAATCATTTGTCATCACTTTTCAAAGAAGAGGAAATATATAGAATTGATCATTATCTTGGCAAAGAGATGGTGCAGAATTTAATGACATTAAGGTTAGTTAATAGTTATCGTTTTTTGCTTTGTTCTGTTATTGTCAAAAAGTACACGAGAAAAAATCCCATTGACACAAGTTGATAGAAGAAGAACCCAGAGAGTTGTTGAAACTTCTGTGAGCACCGAGTTGCATATTCCTGTTTTGGAACATGTCATCAATATCATCACTTTCAAGTGGCATTGTTTTGTCTAAAATAAATTTACTCAGTAAATGTACAGTGTAATATTAGTGGGTTACAGATCAATAGACCCATAATTTGATTAATTTATAAAAAATACTGTATTTTGGAGCCCATGGGGTGCCATTATTGTCCAGTAAAACAACTAGCAGTACACAGTAAAATTGATGAAATAGCATATATTATACTGTAAAAATATCTAAATATATGTTCAGTTAGAAAACTGAAACTTTAACCTATGACTAAGTCGTGTATTTGACATCTCACTATGTTTAATTTTTTTTATCTTTGCCTCATCTTTGAATTTATTCCTAAATTCAATTGCCATTCTAACTTTTATACTTTTCATCTCTTATATTTTCTTTTATACTCCACCTCTAGCAAAAATTCCTTCAGGCAAAATAATTTCATCTTTAAAGATTTTAAATTATTGATGTTCCCCTTTCATAATGAATTTCCATTTCTTCCCATTATAATTTTTCTTCCAATTTTTATATAGAAATTCTATAGGACTCTTTCCTTTTATCTTCACCCCTTCCAGCCTATTTTATAACCCTGGTACTAATCCTTACTATGTGTGTGGATTGACAGCCAAAGAATTATGCATATGATACTGAAAATAATTTTCAAGTATCTCTACTATTTTAGTATTTATAACTAAATTAATTTTATTACCTTTGTTATTTACCACTAATTTTTTAATTGAAAGATCTAGTTCTTCCATGAACTAGATCTTTCATTTAAAAGAGTCATAGTCTTATATGAAGAATGTACTGAAAATCAAAATAATTCAGGCATTTGTTTGAGAATTATTAAAAAAAAAAACTAATGTTCAGTGAGAAACAAACCAAATAGGGAAACCAATAGGTCTAATGAAGTTGATATTTTGCTTGAAGACAATTAATTTTATTCTTGATTTAAAGCTCTGCAGGATTAGCTAATTGTTTGTTTTAAATTTATTTTTTCTATTTGAAAGTCTTGGCACGTTTTGACTGAAGCTTTTGCCCTTTAAGGTTTATGTGGGTTGGTTTCACATCCTAATTAAATTCCCTGCCCTATTCCAGTGGATTATTGTTTTTCCATTTCCATCTAGCAATATTCTCAAAAACATATCGGGGGAGGGGGGATATTTTTTAATAAATATCTCTGAGTGGAATATTTCAGAGGCTCAAAGTTTTTGTGAGAAATGCACTTTTAAATTAATTTTTTCAATTAATTAATCAATTGATTAAACTGAATTGATTAAATTATCAATTCAATAAAAAAAATTGAATTGATTAAATTAATCAATTCAATTTATAGACGGTGTTGTCTTATAATGGCTATAAATCATTATTTACCATTATTACATTATTAAATCATGACATCAGACCTTGAGAATGTCTGATGTCATGATTTTTTCCATGTTTATTGATATTATTTTTATTCTAAATTACTTTTCACTATAATAATAAATGAGGAAGAGAAATATTTTTAACCAAAAATATTTGAAAATAAAAAACAGCTTTGCTTAATTGTTTTGTATTTTAAAGTACATTAAAAAAATGTTGCCCAATCTTGAAAATACGAAGCTTGATAGCAGTCAAAAACAATGTTTCACAATTCAGTATTTTAAGCATATCCTTTTATTATGGTGAGAATGCCATGGGTATTATGTTATTTTCTGGTTTCTGCAGATATTATGTTGTTTTTTAGTTCTATATTATTGTTGTTCCTTAAATTGTACAATGTAATGTTAATAAATTTATTTTTAACAGATTTGGAAATAGAATCTTTGCACCTATTTGGAACAGGGAAAATATAGCAAGTGTAATGATCTCCTTCAAAGAACCTTTTGGGACACAGGGCAGAGGAGGATATTTTGACAACTTTGGTATTATAAGGTAGATATTTTCATAAATTAATGTGTAGCCTCAGTTTTGATTTTTTTTTATTTTGGATTTCTGATCTTAGTAGGACATAAGTAACTCTAATGTTAGTTTAGTACAGTACTTGAGTAATATTCTGATTCATGCACTATTATTGTAAAACAGTTTTTAGTAAGTTAGGTAAATTTATTTTGTCTTAGGTGGAAATTTGCAATGATTTCTCAAAATTTTTGTGTCTGTATGTTTGTGCATATATATGGGGAGGGATCTGATTATTATGTGACCATATCATGCATTTGTTATATTTTTGATATTAATATTTATGTCTTTGATTTGTGTGTTGTATTACCAATGTGTCATATGAATGAGAAAGAAAGGTTTAGCAATAGTAAATAATGCCTATCACTAATAAATACTAAGCAGAGGTAGTATAATGTAAAGTAGCTTATTAATTCAATTTTTGAAATTATTGAAACCATGAAAGAAAGTAACTTTTGTGCAGCTGAACCAATTTTTAAGGCTGTAGCTTTCACAACCCCAAAGTATCAGGTGTCTCCCTATTTGAGCTACCATGCATAATTAATTATGTACCCTAAGTTTGGCTTTGAAGAATGTACATCACTATGTGTTTGTTAAAGACAGTGTTTGTTTTTTTGTGTGTATGTGTGTGTGAGATAATAAGTGCCAGTGTGCATATTAGCTGCTTTTTTTTCTGACTGGCAATACACATCTACTCAAGTAAATTAATGTTCTCATCCTGATGCATATAGTAGGAATAACAAGTTCATGTGCCAATGTGTAGACTGACTTACATGACCTCTTCTGGAAAATATAAAGTGCATTGTGTTTTTGTGTTAGCAAGGATTAAGAAGTGGTAAGCTTTTAAATTTCTTGTTTTTCATGGCAACAAAATTGACTTTCTCCTGGCGTTCTGTGTAAAGCACATGTGCCAGAGATTGCAACAATAAAAGGTCATCAACATCAGCCCAGCTCTTGGGGTGGGGGTGGCTCAGTCGGTAGCGCTCCAGGCTCGTAAACTGCAGTTTCCAGGTTCGAGTCCCAGTTGGGTCACTGTTGAGACTTATCTCCATAAAACTCCCCGCCCTACCCACCGTCAGTAGGGAATACCGATCGACTTGGAAAGGCCACCGTCCATCGGATGGGATGTTAAGCCATGGCCCCGTGTGTGGGAGAGCCATACCTCGTGCACATTAAAGAACATGCTGGATGGCCTTGACAGGAGGCTACCATATGTCTCCCAACAGCTGTTCCAGTGGGTCCCCTCCCCCAACCTCTGAGCCTTCAGGGTCCTTGTGACCTGGCCATTTAGCCCATGGTGTGCAAAAAAGTGCCGCTCAGAGGTAAAACAACCCAACTCAGCCCAGCTCATGCATTGGTATTTGAAGTGTCAACATATTAAAGCCTATTCCTTCCACCAAATGAATCAGTCAAAATTGGATCATCAATTGAAGTAGATATGGATTTTCTGTTTTTTGAAATATAAAATTATGGAGGTAGTATAATTCTCACAAGGTCTATGTTTTAGTGCATAAATAATTCATTGTCCAGTTTGTTGTGAATAAATTACATCAACTTTGAAAATTTTTATTATAATCATTTTTCTTTGTAGAGTAACTGATTTGGTATTATGTAATTGCCCATTTCTTACAGGGATGTGATGCAGAATCATTTATTGCAAATATTATGTTTAGTTGCAATGGAAAAACCAGTATCTACATCAGCTGAAGATATCCGTGATGAGAAAGTAAGTTGCAAAAAAGAATTTAACCCTTATATTATGAGTTATTAAAAAAGCAAAATAATTGGCAAATACAGATGGTTTTCGATTTGGGATTTTTAATATAAAATTCTTTTTCCAAAGTATGATGGAGAGCACTTAAAAAAAATATATTTAATCAGACACAAACCAGCCATGAAGAGCCAAAAAGTAATTTTTTCATTAGTTCGTCAATTTACTTTAACAAATGTATTGACCCTAGAAGTAGAAACCTATAAATTTGTTGACCCATCCTTTGCTTCTGTAGTCGCACTGTCAATTTTTCAACGCATTTTAAGCTTTTGGCAGGATATAAGAACATTTTATAGCTTAAAACGTGAATAGCATCACTACAGAAGCAGATGATGAATTAATATGTTGCTGCTTTTAGGATTAAAATTCTTAAGCTCTCTTCCCATTTCCTTAAATCTTACTATGGCCATTTGTATTGACAGAGGTGGTGGTGAAAATTTATTAAAAATTAATTTATGATCAGTAATGTAGGTAACATGGATGTACATGTCGTTTTTCTGCTGAGGTCCTGCCATCCTCTCAGACCTTCTACTATGGTATATAAACTGACAGGCTCCTGTCAGACCTCTGTGGCAAGCAGCTGCTTGAAGGGGTATTTATTTATTATTTTTTTTAATGTAGGTGTTCCAAAATTTAATTTTTTCCTTAATGAAATGCAGTAC
>JAWZYU010001295.1:0-35000 GCA_038380435.1 Ryuthela nishihirai | reverse complement strand
TTTCTATTGCTTTCGCTTGTCATTTGTCGGCTTGTAGATTTGTCGAAACAGTTTTTCCTCTATATCTTTCGGGGCGGGGGTGGCGCAGTCAGTAGCGTGCCAGGCTCGTAATCTGTAGTTCCCAGGTTCGAATCCCAGCTGGGTCAGCGTTGAGATTTATCTCCGCAAAATTCTCCGCCCTGCCAACGGTCAGTAGGGGACACCGATGGGCTTGGAAAGGCCGCCGTCCGTCGGATGGGACGTTAAGCCGTGGCCCCGTGTGCGGGAGAGCCATACCCTGTGCACGTTAAAGAACACGCTGGATGGCCTTGACGGGAGGCTACCATCTGTCTCCCAACAGCTGTTCCAGTGGGTCCCCTCCCCCAACCTTCTCTGAGCCTTCGGGGTTCTTGTGACCTGGCCATTTAGCCCATGGTGTGCAAAAAAGTGCCGCTCAGAGGTAAAACAACCCAAACAACTCTATATCTTTCGAACGCGACGGAAAAACTTAACGATTTATGTGTCAACTGAAAGCTTGTGACTCGGGGACTGTTATAGGCTATAAAAATTTAACTCCATGCTTTCTTTCCCCCTAAAAAGAGGGATTATGAAAACTATTGTTCCGCTATGTGTTTTGAATGCAAGGGCTGAAAGTAATGGGGAAATGAAAGCTTGGGACATAGTGAGTGTCACAGATAATAAATATTCGCCATCCCCCATGCCTTCCCTAAAAAATGGGAAAATAGCTGAAGGATTGTTCTACTATACATTTCGAAAATAATAAGTTGTATGTCAAATGAAAGCTTGTGACGTGGGGAGTATTATGAACTGTCGAAATTTTACCCTCTTGTTTTTTGCACACTAAAAAACGGGAAATGTGAAAATCGTTTTATTACATCTTCCGATGGGTTAGATTGTTTTACCTCTGAGCGGCACTTTTTTGCACACCATGGGCTAAATGGCCAGGTCACATGGACCCCGAAGGCTCAGAGAAGGTTGGGGGAGGGGACCCACTGGAACAACTGTTGGGAGACAGATGGTAGCCTCCCGTCAAGGCCATCCAGCGTGTTCTTTGTACAGGGTATGTCTCTCCCGCACACGGGGCCACGGCTTAACGTCCCATCCAACGGACGGTGGCCTTTCCAAGCCCATCAGTGTCCCCTACTGACCGTGGGCAGGGCGGGGAATTTTGCGGAGATAAATCTCAACGCTGACCCAGCTGGGACTCGAACCTAGGAATTACAGATTACGAGCCTGGCGCGCTACCGACTGAGCCACCCCCGCCCCTATATCTTCCAAATGCGAAGGCCTACGATTAAAAAAAATAAAAAAATAATTATCCCCTCAAGCAGCTACTTGTCACAGAGATCTCAGCAGGAGCCTGTCAGTTTATACACCATAGTAGAAGGTCTGTGAGGATGATGGGATATCAGCAGAAAAGCAACAATTAGGAATGTGTAATTAAAGCTCATACGAAGACCATCGTAGACTTCGAATTATTCCCTCCACCATTCTTCGCCCAAAACTCATACGAAGAGCGTCGCGACTTCGAATTATTCCTTCCACCATTCTTCGTCCACACCTCATACACAAGAACACTTAGATTTCTCCGCCCGAAGACTGTCGTCTACTTCTGATTATTCTCGCCATCATTCTTCTCTTCTCTAAAAGTGGATCGAAATGACCCTTGTCTGAAAACGGTTTTATTCATAGCAATAAATCGATACGATTGTACTCTTTCGCGTTTTTAATGAGACTGTTTTATTTAGGTACTTGAAGTGTAAATAAAATAAATGACACTGTTATATTTTTGAATAATTTTTTCGGGTCATTTGTGTTTTTTTTCATATTTGATCATAAATCTTGCCAAATTGCACAATAATTCCTCATTAACCAGAAATTCCAGCATTACAGGATAGTAAATAGGGGCGTAACCATCTGGGTGGTCTAGATGTTTTCTCCTCCCGAAAAAAAAAAAGACCCCCCACTATCACCAAATTAAATTTGTACTTTAAGATGCTGATTAATGTGTATATGATAATTGGTACTCCCCCAGCCTGCCACCACCTACAGAGGCATCCCTAAAATTTAGAACCTAGTTACATGACCGAATGCTTTTTTTCTTTCTTTGCTTCCGAATATTAAAAACAAAGAAGCGGTACTGAAATATTGTAAAATATTAGAGGATTATATTTCTCAGCTGACAGAAATTATTAGAAAGGATAAATTTCTATTTTTAGCGACTTCTTTTCCTGTATCAAGCATTGGTATTCATTCCCCAGCAAGATCAGTAGAATTCAATCTTCCGTTACAGACCAGCTATCAAAAACAGAAAGCGGGTTGAATTCCGTCTCCTAGATCAAGAGTGTGCAAAACGAATTTAATTTAGTTTACTACGATCAAAAACAACAGATTTTAACCGGTTAGGTGTATTCTCTCATGAGAATGCTCGGCTGCCATCTGAAATGCTCATTTCTCTTATGGAACAATGAGCTTGTACCAGTAATTTTTAGTCCACACTATAAAGCTCTTCCTCCGTAAGATTCAGTTGCTTTCAAGAAATCTCAACTTGCTTTGAATATTCGGTCATCATTTTGAACACTTAGAATTCTCCGCAAGATTCAACCACATTCTAGAACGTCCAGCTTGTTATCGCAAGGTTCAGTCGCCTATTAAAATTCTCCGTTTGACCCTTCCCCCCCCCCCCGGGGCGGGGGTGACTCGGTAGTGCGCCAGGCTCGTAATCTGTAGTTCCCAGGTTCGAGTCCCAGCTGGGTCAGCATTGAGATTTATCTCCGCAAAATTCCCCGCCCTGCCCACGGTCAGTAGGGGACACCGATGGGTTTGGAAAGGCCGCCGTCCGTCGGATGGGACGTTAAGCCGTGGCCCCGTGTGCGGGAGAGCCATACCCTGTGCACGTTAAAGAACACGCTGGATGGCCTTGACGGGAGGCTACCATCTGTCTCCCAACAGCTGTTCCAGTGGGTCCCTTCCCCCAACCTTCTCTGAGCCTTCGGGGTCCATGTGACCTGGCCATTTAGCCCATGGTGTGCAAAAAAGTGCTGCTTAGAGGTAAAACAACCCAACCCACAAGAATCAACCACATTCTAGAACGTCCAGCTTGTTATCGCAGGGTTCAGTCGCCTATTAAAATTCTCCGTTTGACCCTTCCTCCCCCGCAAGATTCAGTCAGTCTTTAGAATTCTCAATTTATCTTCGCTATTTCCAATCTCCTTTTATAATGCTTAGTTTACTTCTACAAGATTCAGCTTTTATCCTGAATTTTAAGTTTGCGAAAAAAGATTTATTCACTCACTAGAATGCTGAGCTTGTTCGAAGAAATTCATTCGCCTTCTAGAACGCTCAGTAGTCTATGGAAGATTCATTCTAACTCTAGAATGCTCAGTAGTCTATGGAAGATTCATTCTAACTCTAGAATGCTCAGTAGTCTATGGAAGATTCATTCTAACTCTAGAATGCTCAACCCAACAGAACCAACTAGAAGCTCAGGTCCGCAACATTCAGATTCTATCTAGAATGGTCAGTTTGTCGCTGCAAGTTTCAGTTTTCTGGTGGAACACTCAGTTTGCTGGGGCGGGGGTGGCTCAGTCGGTAGCGCGCCAGACTCGTAATCTGTAGTTCCCAGGTTCGAGCCCCAGCTGGGTCAACGTTGAGATTTATCTCCGCAAAATTCCTCGCCCTGCCCACGGTCAGTAGGGGATACCGATGGGCTTGGAAAGGCCGCCGTCCGTCGGATGGGACGTTAAGCCGTGGCCCCGTGTACGGGAGAGCCATACCCTGTGCACGTTAAAGAATACGCTGGATGGCCTTGACGGGAGACTACCATCTGTCTCCCAACAGCTGTTCCAGTGGGTCCCCTCTCCCAACCTTCTCTGAGCCTTCGGGGTCCATATGACCTGGCCATTTAGCCCATGGTGTGCAAAAAATTGCCGCTCAGAGGTAAAACAACCCCTAAAACAACCCAGTATTTAGTTGTAATCTAAAACGCTGAACTTACCTCTGCATTCAGTCACTATTCAGAATGTTCATTCTACCTCACCGAAATTCATCCCATACCTCTTCGCTTTGTTCATTCTACTTCACCGAAATTCATCCAACACCTCTTCGCAATGTTCAGCTCCGCGATAGAGTGAAGTTCATTTAACATTCAATAGTAGAGTTCTACCAGAAATAGTTCTAGATTACTAGAAATAGTTAATAGTAGAGTTCTACTAAATAGAGAATTTATACAATTTATTTGACGAAGTGTTTTATTTTTAGTGTTTCGATAATTGATGCGGATTTTTGTGTTTTGCAATGATAAAAATTTTTGAAAGATGGATATATTTTATTTCATTGTTCACGGCTCCTAGAGCAGTTATTAAGAAATGTCACCTGCATTTCTTTTTCGGTGTGGAGGAAAGGGCATTGGAAAGATTTGTTAAGTTTATTGTGGGTATACTGTATGGATTGGATTGTTTTACCTCTGAGCGGCACTTTTTTGCACACCATGGGCTAAATGGCCAGGCCACAAGGAACCCGAAGGCTCAGAGAAGGTTGGGGGAGGAAACCCGCTGGAACAGCTGTTGGGAGACAGATGACAGCCTCCCGTCAAGGCCATCCAGCGTGTTCTATTAACGTGCACAGGGTATGGCTCTCCCGCACACGGGGATGATTTACGTCCTTCCGACGGACGGCGGCCTTTTCAAGCCCATCGGTGTCCCCTACTGACCGTGGGCAGGGCGGGGAATTTTGCGGAGATAAATCTCAACGCTGACCCAGCTGGGACTCGAACCTGGGAACTACAGATTACGAGTCTGGCACGCTACCGACTGAGCCACCCCCGCCCCGGTTTACTGTATGACTTGAGCTTATGTGCATCCCAGAAATAGCTCTGCTGAGAATTCCCTACATTTAAATAATAAAATACAATCATACTGTTTTATGGAAGATTAAGATTTTAGTATTACAATCATTATAGTCATATTGTGTGGCGATCTTAGGCGAGAAATATAATGCGCCCATATATTTATATACTCCTGATATATTAATCGATAAAATGTTTTTAAATATAATGTTATGATCCAAAATTTCTTCCACTTGCTACTTATATTTTGGAGAAGCTGATGATGCTTTTTCTGCTTTTTTTGTGTCTGACGTGCCATCCTTATGCGCGATATCTAACCTGCCTATCGCCATGGGAAAATCTTGAGTATAAGCTTCCGTTTATTGGAACCGAAGATGAATAGAAACTTATAGAGTATATTTTTCTTTGGTTAACATGATCATATTTTCATATGATAGAAACATAATATCCAGGGGGCTGGGGATTGGCTCAGTTGGTAGTGCGTCCGGATCGTAATATGCAGTTCCCATGTTCGAGTCCCATCTGGGCCAGAGTTGAGATTTATCTCCACAAAAAACCCTGTTCTCGATCAGAACCGTCCTTCTGATGGTAGCTTAAGCCGTGACCCCGTATTTAGAGAGCCCCATCACCCTGTGCACGTTAAAGAACAAGTTGGATGGCCTTTACAGGATACTACCATCTCTCTCCTAACAGCTATTTATGTGTCCTCTTCCCCAAACTTCTCTGAACCTTTTAGGCCGATGTGACCTGGCCATTGTGTGCATAAAAGTGCCGCTCAGAGGTAAAGCAACCAACCAAAATTTCCAGAGATATAAGAAAGCTTACGACACGACTCTTCATTTAAAGATGAAAACTGCACACACTAGAAATCGCATACACAAAACTTGAGCAGATGAGATGGGCAACGTTTTTTAAATGATTTAGTTGGTATTTCGAATATTAGGATTTCTAAAAGAACCGCTTTTTAATTCGATCATTATCGAAAGTCTACACTGAATCGCTGAAATAATTTTAATTATTATCGAGCATGTCTCTAAATCGTAAGTATGCATGCGCATATAATGAGGCCCGGATTTAGAAAAAAAATAAGTGTGTGTAAGGGGGGGGGAAGTGATTAGAACGCCATTCCTATATGAAATTTTCCGTTTTAGTGGTCTTTAAAACGTTTTTCAAAAATATTGTAACGCAAAAAACAATGTTTCTAAAGTAGTTGCTTGTCGCAGAGATCTGACATGGACTTGTGAGCTCCTAGTACACCATAGAGATCAGTGAGAAGGGCGAGACTTCAGCAGAAAGATAACACAAATGTCCATGCCTTACTTGGGGCTCGAGAAACCGGCCTTTTGATAATTTACTTGGGGCTCGAAACCGGCCCTTTGATGATTTACTTGGGGCTCGAAACCGGCCCTTTGATCAGTAGCCAAGCGCGCTAAAACCATTTGGCTATCGGGACCGCCAAAATAATTTTCTGGAACCGGAATCGAACCGGGCCTTCTGCATGAAAGCCCGGAATCCTAACCACTAGGTCGTACCGGAAGTTTCGCCGCAAGTGGAGTACGAACCCATGGCCGTGATAACATGCCAGGTGCTCTACCACTGAGCTGTAGAGAGGTAAAATAAATTATTTCTCAAGCAGCTGCTTGTCACAAAAATCAGAGAGCCTCTCAGTATAAAACTCCAGAGACAAGGTCTGTTAGGTAGGCGAGACCTCATCAGAAAGACAACAGAAATTTTGATTTATGATTAATATTTTTTTCACCACAGCTTCAGTTACTAGTCTCAAGAGACGGTGGGGGGATAGCCCATCATCACCCCTCCGTCTCTTGAGACTACTAGTAATCACCCCTAGATCCCGGCTGTCTGTAAGTCTACCATCTAGATAAGGTCTGCCTGTAAGTCTACCATCTAGATAAGGCCTGATCGTCCCTTGAGACTGCTGGTAATCCCCGTCGTCACCCCCTCATCATTAACCTCATCACTCCTAGTTGGGTTGGGTTGTTTTACCTCTGAGCGGCACTTTTTTGCACACCATGGGCTAAATGGCCAGGTTACATGGACCCCGAAGGTTCAGAGAAGGTTGGCTCAGAGAAAAGAAAGCCCCCAACCTTCTCTGAGGTTGGGGGGCTTTCTTTTCTCTGAGCCACCTTCTCTGAGCCCCTTCCTGCTCTTCCCCAACCTTCTCTGAGCCTTCCCCGAAGGCTCAGAGAAGGTTGGGGGAGAGGACCCACTGGAACAGCTGTTGGGAGACAGATGGTAGCCTCCCGTCAAGGCCATCCAGCGTGTTCTTTAACGTGCACAGGGTATGGCTCTCCCACACACGGGGCCACGGCTTAACGTCGCATCCGACGGACGGCGGCCTTTCCAAGCACATCGGTGTCCCCTAGTGACCGTGGGCAGGGCGGGGAATTTTGCGGAGATAAATCTCAACGCTGACCCAGCTGGGACTCGAACCTGGGAACTACAGATTACGAGCCCATCACTCCTAGACACGACCTGCCGGTAATGCAAGGTTTTAAATGTATAAGAAAAATTGTCTTTGGCTAAGTGGAGTACGAATCCACTTCCCGAGAGTACCAGTTACCAAGAGGTCTTGATTTATATCCTACCCGGACCAAAACAATTTTTCCCCTGTTCTGAGAAAATATCGATGGGCCTTTATCAAATTGAGGTTAAATAGTGCCAATTGGTGTTGCAATGTTCCAAATGGGCCCCTTGAAAGGGGCATTTCTGTAAGAGACAATGCACAAATGCAATGCTGACTTCAAGGGGCAAAAGACTTCACTACTGAAGATTGTCTTAAATCAGAGGTGGGCAAATAGCGTCCCGCGGGCCGCATTCGGCCCGCTAAGAGTTTTTTGTGGCCCGCCAAGACAGTCAGAAAAATCCGCCTTGAACTGAGATTTCCTTCCCGTGCGCGACCGCGAAGAAGAAGAAGACGCCTTGAAGTCGTCTCGTATTTTCCACTAGGACGGCCACGTCAATACGGGGCGAGGGTGGCTCAGTCGGTAGCGCGCCAGGCTCGTAATCTGTAGTTCCCAGGTTCGAGTCCCAGCTGGGTCAGCGTTGAGATTTATCTCCGCAAAATTCCCCGCCCTGCCCACGGTCAGTAGGGGACACCGATGGACTTGGAAAGGCCGCCGTCCGTCGGATGGGACGTTAAGCCGTGGCCCCGTGTGCGGGAGAGCCATACCCTGTGCACGTTAAAGAACACGCTGGATGGCCTTGACGGGAGGCTACCATCTGTCTCCTAACAGCTGTTCCAGTGGGTCCCCTCTCCCAACCACATCTGAACCTTCGGGGTCCTTGTGACCTGGCCATTTAGCCCATGGTGTGCAAAAAAGTGCCACTCAGAGGTAAAACAACCCAACCCGCCCCCCTCCCATGTTTAATGCCCTGAGTAGACAATATGCTTAAACAATTAAATTTTCACATATACCTATTTATTTCAAAAAGAAACGTACCTTTTATAATTTTAATAAAAAAACTTATTTTTAATTAAAATTAGGATTAAGTATAGACGAAATTGAAAGTAAAGAGCATAGTTAGTACAAATGAAACGCATTTTAATGGAAATTAACATCGACTCAACAAACAAATATCACTGATTACTCTCTGTTAGAAACATCGGCGCTTTCATCAAGAATCAAAGAAAAAATATTCAAATTTCGATGAAAGCTCTGTGAAGGTATTTTCTATATTGGCACCAGGTCCATCGATCCACCTAATTACGGTTCTCTGGATAATTTTTCTCTGGATAATTTTTATAATTTTTTCTCTGGATAATTTTTATAATTTTTTCCCTCTAGAAAAAGCATACCAAAAGCTGTTTGCAGGTATTCCTACAAATTCGCCATCAGAGTAATTTTTGTAACATTTTGCAGTTTTCTCACTAGTAATATAAGTTGCACGCACAATATGATCGTCGTCTTTAGACCTTTGGGTAAATAAAAATTTTGGGCCTGTGTAATGTTTAGTTTTAGTTTTATTATAATAATAAGGTTACAAACAACAGATATTTGTAATACTCTTATTAACCCAAGAGCATCTAAGCTCATGTAGGTTAATTTACAAATTATTTAAATACATAATTTTGGCAACACTGACACTCATCAACTTTACATAAAGAAAAAAAATATATATATACAAAAACAACACAGAATTTATAAAAACGAATTATTTTTTTTACTTTAACACTGAAACAATCTGCATTTGTAATGGTCATTAGATAATTAGCAGTGAGAGATCTGAAATGCATAAAATTAGTTTCATTTCGAATTATAATCGGTAAAGAATTAAAAATTTTAGGGACCAAATAATCAAAGTGTTTGTGCATAATTTCTTTATTTGCAAGTGGTAACAGAAACCTTTACCCCTTATCTCGCATAGAATAATTTGTATAATGCAGCACTGCATTATTGTTTTTAAAGAAGTAATTTAATGTTCTATAAACAAATAAATGTCTCAGTGGAAATACACCTGGAATGGTATACTTACAAAAAATAGTAACAGTTTTATATTTATTTGGTAAAATTTGGAATATAAATTTATTTTGCATTGAGATTAGACTCCTTAATGATGAAATGTATGTTCCTCCCCAACTTGTAATACCATACTGTATAGCAGACTGGACCCAAGATTTGTATAATATTATTAACATTTTATTACTGAGGATTTATTTTAAATAATAAAATTTATATAACATCTGTCTAAGTGTGTTTGTTAGTTTTCCAATATGCATTTTCCAACTTAGGGAGGTATCAATATAAACGACTAGGTAGAGTAGACTTTGAACCTGATCAATTTCTTCACAGCAACAAGCTGAGTAATTATTGCATGAAAATGTATGCAATTTTAATTTAATCAAATTTGGATTGTATGATTTCTTTTTTAGGTTAAATAGAATATACTTAGTCTTTTTCGTATTTAAATGTAATCCATTTAAATCCAACCATTTCAGCACACATTTTAGATCAGTGTTCATGTTATATAGGAGATTTTCCAGAGAATCAGCACATAAAGTTAATGATGTGTCATCTGCAAAAGTGTTAATATAGCTATTTATTTTTAATTTACATAGATCATTTATGAATATCAGAAACAAGGTTGGTCCCAGGACTGAACCTTGTGGTACGCCACACGAAATATGTTTTGGGTTACTAAGTGTATTAAAAAGACTAACACATTGCGTTCTGTGCTGTAAGTAGTCTTTAAACCATTTTAATACAACACCACGAATGCCAATATTTTCTAGTTTGCTAATTAAAATTTCGTGATCAACGGTGTCAAAAGCTTTCTCCAAGTCCATAAATACGGACAGAGTAAATTGATTATTGTCTATGGAATGAAACACCTTTGACGTATAATTCAACAATGCATTTTCTGTACCTCTACCCTTCCTAAACCCAAATTGGTTTTCAGAGAGAAAATTAAAACTGTCTAAAAAATTTATCAGTCTATTATTAACTAATTTTTCTAATATTTTTGAAAATACTGGGAGAAGAGATATCGGTCGATAATTCTTAAAATCATTTTTATTTCCCTTTTTGTAAACTGGAATTACAATAGCTTTCTTCATTAAATCTGGAAAAGTGCCAGTTTCGAAGGATAAATTACAAATGTGCACCAATGATTGAATCAAGTTAAAAGAACATTTTTTAACAGCAATAATGGAAATATTGTCATACCCAGCAGATTTTTTATTTTTAAATCCTTTTATAATGTCGGTCAATTCCTTTCTACAAGTTGGAGCTAAAAACGGATTTGACATTTTTACTGATATGGCTATTTTGATTTCTTACAATCCTATTCTTTGACAGATTTACTGCTATATTTACGAAGTGTTCATTAAATTGGTTTGCCAATAACTTAGCATTTTCAGTTGAATTGGAACCACTTTCTAATTCTGGATATTTATTTTCTACCTTCTTCTGATTTATTATCTCTCTTATCAATTTCCACTGCTTTGATATATTTCCATCACAATTTTGAAACTGAGTTGCAAGGAAACTGTTTTTTGCATCTCGTATTTTATAATTTATTTGATTTCTAAAGTTTTTAAAGCTACTTTCGTAAGTTTCATTTAAAGGGTATTTTTTGTGTTTTTTATATTATTTTTTGTGTTTTTTATATAGCTTATCTCTTTCTTTTAATAAGTTCAGAATTTCGGAAGTAATCCATGGCTTTGCTGATTGTGATTTATTTTGAATTTTTCTTTCTCTAGTTGAAACTTTAATTATGAGATTAAATGTGGATAAAAATTTATTATAAGCTTCATTGGCATCATTAAGAGTTAATACCTCGTCCCAGGAACATTCACTTAAAAGCCTGTTCAATAAAGTATAGTCTATGTAGTGATAAAGAATAGACTCTGTATAATTATCACACTGAATATTCATATTATTGTTAAAATTAACTGTTAAGGCAATGGGATAATGATCAGTCACTGCAGCCATAAGTTTATCAAATATTTCTTTTCCGTGTTGGCCTTGATGATAACTTTCATAATTAGAATCTTTACTAATATAGTGTCTATTTGAGTGAGAGCTGAGCCCTTTTAAACGGAAACTGAGCAGTACGTTAAGAAAATACTTTACAGCTATGCGCAAAGTCTGGCACGTGGGCCCGCCCTGCCCACGGTCAGTAGGGGACACCGATGTGCTTGGAAAGGCCGCCGTCCGTCGGATGGGACGTTAAGCCGTGGCCCCGTGTGCGGGAGAGTCATACCCTGTGCACGTTAAAGAACACGCTGGATGGCCTTGACGGGAGGCTACCATCTGTCTCCCAACAGCTGTTCCAGTGGGTCCCCTCCCCCAACCTTCTCTGAGCCTTCGGGGTCCATATGACCTGGCCATTTAGCCCATGGTGTGCAAAAAAGTGCCGCTCAGAGGTAAAACAACCCAACCCAACCCTGGCACGTGGGTCGATGATGTTATAAAATCAGTTTGTGCTACTAGAGAACACTTTCAAAAACAGTGTAAAGGTAAATTGCGAAAGAAAGAAAAATTGGTATTTCACAAAGTTCTTCAAGAATAAGATATAAAATATTTAATTTGCGCGACAATATTCGTCGACCACTTGAAAAGATTCCACGGACCACGGTTGCCCATGGTTGCTCTAATTGAATTAGTTTCGATGTTTTCGTCTCGTTGGCAAGTGGATCCATTCCCTCACTATCGTGAAAAGATGCAAAAATAATTTTTTTTTTCTGGTAATGCTGGATGTAAACGCATTGCAGACGGGCTACATGATTCTACGTAGTATTTCCGTATCATCAGACTTGCGACCCAAAAAAAAGCATTTTGTTTTCATAAACAATGGAAAGCTGCCGATCGAAATAGAAAGTTCTGACTTTCATCAAATTTCCCCATCCACAATATATTAATATTCAATTTAGAGCAAGTCACTATATATAGTAGAGAAAATCTGTGACTTGGGTTGGGTTGTTTTACCTCTGAGCGGCACCTTTTTGCACACCATGGGCTAAATGACTAGGTCACATGGACCCCGAAGGCTCAGAGAAGGTTGGGGGAGGGGACCCACTGGAACAGCTGTTGGGAGACAGATGGTAGCCTCCCGTCTAGGCCATCCAGCGTGTTCTTTAACGTGCACAGGGTATGTCTCTCCCGCACACGGGGCCACGGATTAACGTTCCATCCGACGGACGACGGCCTTTCCAAGCCCATCGGTGTACCCTACTGACCGTGGGCAGGGCGGGGAATTTTGCGGAGATAAATCTCAACGCTGACCCAGCTGGGACTCGAACCTGGGAACTACAGATTACGAGCCTGGCGCGCTACGGACTGAGCCACCCCCTCCGAAATCTGTGAGAAGGTCGAGAGTTCTCAGTGGAAAGAGATTCGAACCAGGTCCCTTTGCTACGCATTCAATCATGCTACTAACCACCCGACCATTAGGCAAATGAATATGTTGATTCCGCACTCTGTAACCATGTACATCGTCAGAAACATTTAGAGTGGGGGGGAAGGAAAAGGGGAATATCATTTTACATGTGATCCGGAGTTAACGGGGGAATTCCGGCGCTTGACGTGAATAACTCATTTTGAACGTAATAATTTCATTAATTAATCTTTCGGTTGCATGAATGATGAATCCATGAATATTGATATCAGCAGTAAAAGGGTTGTTGTGTTCTTAGTATCAAAACACCATGAAATACTTTTCACTTGTTCATCTCTCTAACAATTGTTTGAATGTTTTGAACATGATAGGATAAATTGCTACGCTACAGCAAAATTAATTTATGAGCTTTCGAATGGAGAACAAAAAAGTGACGTTGCATTTCCAGTGCAGGAAATAGAATAAATATAGCAAAAATACAATTAATGCAGTTTTTTACGGGAGTTTACATAAATTCGTAGATCTTTTTTTAATTAGAGGAAAAATCGTAAGTACTGGTATCTGTGCTAAAAGTTTGGTGATCAGGAAAACGTTAATGTGATATATAATTCGAAAAGAGCGTGTCATATGTCGAGTCGGTAGGAATAGTCGAGTAATGATTGTAAATCTGAGATAGAGGAAAGTAATCAATGGTTGTAAATGTTTGGCAGAAAAGAATAAGCAGTCATTCCAGTTTTGGGTACAAAAGAGTAAGCAATTGCTCTGTTGGGCACAAAAGAATAAGCGATGGCTCTGTTGGGTACAAAAGAATAAGCGATGGCTGTGTTGGGTATAAAAACATAAGTAATGGTTGTAAATGCTAGGTAGAAATGGATAAGCAATGATTGTGAACGTTGGGTAGAGGTGGATATCGTTATTTGTAAATGATGAATAGGAGTTGATAAGCAGTAGTTGAAAATGTTAGGTTGAAGAGGATATCAATTATTGTAAATATTTAGGGGAAGTAGATAAGCAATGGTAAAATGTTTGTAGAAGTGATAAGCAATGGTTGTAAAAGCCGTGTAAAAGTAGATATGAATGGTTTCAAATTTTGGGTAGAAGAAGGTAAGTTGTAAATGTTGGATAGAAGAAGGTAAGTTGTAAATGTTGGATAGAAAAAAGTAAGCAATGGTTGGGTTGGGTTGTTTTTCCTCTGAGCGGCACTTTTTTGCACACCATGGGCTAAATAGCCAGGTCACATGGACCCCGAAGGCTCAGAGAAGGTTGGGGGAGGGGACCCACTGGAACAGCTGTTGGGAGACAGATGGTAGCCTCCCGTCAAAGCCATCCAGCGTGTTCTTTAACGTGCACAGAGTATAGCTCTCCCGCACACGGGGCCACGGCTTAACGTCCCATCCGACGGACGGCGGCCTTTCCAAGCCCATCGGTGTCCCCTACTAACCGTGGGCAGGGCGGGGAATTTTGCGGAGATAAATCTCAACGCTGACCCAGCTGGGACTCGAACCTGGGAACTACAGATTACGAGCCTGGCGCGCTACCGACTGAGCCACCGCCGCCCCCCTTTCTTCAAGGTCAGAATCTACTATCTCAAACATCATTTAAAGGTAGACTGATGCATACCCACATCAATTAAGATAATTAATCATCAGCCCTTAGCAATGGTTGTAAAAGCTGGATACAAGAGAGTAATCAATGGTTATAAATGTGAGGTTGAAGTGGATAACTCTTACTTGTAAATGAGGATAGGAAAGCAAATGTTTTGAAGTCAGAAAAGTTTATGAACAGAACAGAAAAAAGAGAGATTGAAAGTCATGTATAATTCAAAGGAAGAAGTTGTTATTAAGTCTAATTCTTTTGATCTCTATTGTTATTTCATTTCCTTAACTGCTCGATCGTTTCTAACCTTTAAGGTACAAACTGGAAGTTATTGCTACGACTGTAAAAAACATGCTGCTCTCTACTTCCCCGAAAAAAGAGCATTGTGTTTTGTGACAGGTATCACATTCAAGTATACGCTTATTAAGCTCAATCACCGAGTCTATTACTTAATAGAAGAGTTGGCCTCTTTTTTAATGGGATCAAATTAGGCGCTTAACTTCACCTTTTATGATATTTTTATTGTTGGGGCCTATTTGTTCTCTATCGCCGTTGCGGAGACGGTTTTCCGTTGCCTCATGTGTACTCATAAACGTGATAAAACTAAAAGCACTCGACTGTTTCCCGGGTTATGACGTTAACTGACAGCAAGGGCAACCTCGATAAGCCATGCCGGGCGCCAAAAGGTGTACCTTCCCCCCTACTCTCAATCTCCCCCTCACTTCCATCGCTTCATTCTTCCCCTCCTCTGCCCGTTGTGCTCGTGGCAGTATTCGTTGGAGTACGTGAACGGACTCGGTTACTCGGGTCCTCCAGGATCAACTTGCAGATCACGCTTCCCAGTCTTCATCCCCTTCCTGGATTAACAGCGTATCAGTTCCATCTGCACAGCGCCTCGGACGGATGGACTGTCAGCGTTTCTTCCATCTTCTTCGTTAACAACGGTCAGATTTATCTGCACATGTTTCCGAACCTCTCTAAGACAGACAAGGCTGTGTGGCGAGTGGGCAAAAACTCGGCAATTAAGACTCCCCTGGCTTTTCCACAATGTTCATCTGCTTCCTGTAATAAAGAGAATAAAAGAAGGAATAAAAGATTGAGTGAAAGGGGAGGAAGAATGGAGCGGTTTGTTTTTTTGATATGACGTGCCAGTTGCCTGTCAAAGATTTGAGATCTCCGAATTTGTTCTTTAATTTTTTTGTTCTCTGTGTTAATAGAACTGTTTTTCCCCATCCAGGAAACATATTTTGCAGAGAGCTTTGATTAGTTTCCTACGAAATGTTTTAGCGCATTAATTACTCTTAGGCGTATGCATTAATTTGGTACCTGCCCTTAGAGAAAGACTCGTTTAAATAGAAAAAAAAAACAATCAAATTGAAAGTTAATATTATGTCTAATTTGTGTTAGTTGAGTCTGCAGAACATCCGGGGAATCGCAATCAAACTTAACGATAGCTATGCCTCTTCGTGTGGTCAGTAGTTTAATGAAACCATTGGTTTTCTTTAATAATCGATCATCGAAATAGATTGAGCAAGTGGTTTTCAAAGTGGACTGTGTAAAATGTGGCACTTTAGAATCGGGAAATATTAAGAAAACAATCCGGTACTATGGCAGTTGATTTTAAGAACTTTCCACTTCTACCACGACCGAACATTGTCGGGTGTAAACAATTATCCTCCGCCATTACCAAATTATTAATTTGTTCAATTTTATTGCAAAATTTCTCTCCTATTCGTCAACTATGGCGAATAAAAATCAAGGCGAAAGAGAGGACAGAGGAGAAAGCGTGTTACACATAATTTAGTTAAAAAATTTTAAAATTATAAAATTGCTAGAAAGTAGTGAAAACAAGGTGCAAACTTTTCCTGGAATACAGCATCGGATTGTCGATGTTAAATGACATAAAGGCGCAGAATGGATAGTTACTGAATATATTATTATATTTAAATGATGTTTTAACTGTCCTCTTGCTATATAATCAACTAGGTGAAGTCCAGTAATTTAATCTACCTAGTGACTACTAGAAATGTTTTTAAAATTAACATTGCAGTACATGACAACATTTGCTGCGACTTTGTTTATTGCCATTTGTTTACATTTAACGAATTCAATTTTCATTTACGTTTGTAACCACTAGCACTATCTTTTAGTCATTAACAAATGAAACAAATCAGATTGTTAATGCTTAATATTAATTGAAACGTGCTTCTCCAAAATTACTCAGCCAATAGGGGTGGGGGTGGCTCAGTCGGTAGCGCGCCAGGCTCGTAATCTGTAGTTCCCAGGTTCGAGTCCCAGCTAGGTCAGCGTTGAGATTTATCTCCGCAAAATTCCCTGTCCTGTCCACGGTCAGTAGGGGACACCGATGGGCTTGGAAAGGCCGCCGTCCGCCGGATGGGACGTTAAGCCGTGGCCCCGTGTGCGGGAGAGCCATACCCTGTGCACGTTAAAGAACACGCTGGATGGCCTTGACGGGAGGCTACCATCTGTCTCCCAACAGCTGTTCCAGTGGGACCCCTCCTCCAACCTTCTCTGAGCCTTCGGGGTCCATGTGACCTGGCCATTTAGCCCATTGTGTGCAAAAAAGTGCCGCTCAGAGGTAAAACAACAACTCAGCCAATAGGTGTATCTCTCTAAAATACGGAAATTTTAAAATCCGCACCTCGCAATTCCAAGGACGGATTTTGGAGAATGGATGCCGAACTTTTAAGAGTTATCACTCTATTTGGTTTGTAGTTATGAAAAGTTAAAACAGGGTATTAATAAAATTTCTTGAATGCATGTTCGATTCACGAGTAAACGTAAATGATACCAAATTGTAATATACAAAAAATATTGTTATACCTCCAGGTAAGGTGAGTGAAAAGCCAGATTCAAAGTTACATAGCTTTGAAAATAAGCATTTTATATAAGAGTGTCAATGGAGATAAAGGATCTCGTTTACAAAAAAAACTTTCGATTATCCGGAATGCATCGAGATTGGGTGTGCCGTTAGATAGAAAACTCATTCGCGCAATCATTGGGAATTTTTAAATTTCGGGGAAATAAAATCATCAGTAAGGCATGTAATAAATAATGGTAGATAATAAAGGCCATACGTTTAGCTATGTGAGTACTCACAAAATAAAGTAGCTAAAAAAACACAAAATAAAGATAGTACTATAACAATCTTTAGCTACGTTTATTGAGATGCTAGTTTATTAGGTACACCTACTTAGTAGCAAGCAGAAGAACACCCCAAATTCGAGGGGTGGCTCAGTCGGTAGCGCGCCAGGCTCGTAATCTGTAGTTCCCAGGTTCGAGTCCCAGCTGGGTCAGCGTTGAGATTTATCTCCGCTAAATCCCCCCCCCTGCCCACGGTCAGTAGGGGACACCGATGGGCTTGGAAAGGCCGCCGTCCGTCGGATGGGACGTTAAGCCGTGGCCCCGTGTGCTGGAAAGCCATAAGTTAAAGAACACGCTGGATGGCCTTGACGGGAGGCTATCATCTGTCTCCCAACAGCTGTTCCAGTGGGTCCCCTCCCCCAACCTTCTCTGAGCCTTCGGGGTCCATGTGACCTGGCCATTTAGCCCATGGTGTGCAAAAAAGTGCCGCTCAGAGGTAAAACAACCCAACCCCAAATTCGTCGGGGCATGAAACTTACAAGATGCGGAAATGATTGTTTCACGCAGTTGCTGCGAATTGGACGGCGGCACAATCCCGCTGTGAACAGCCCTTACCAACCCATTCCAAAGGTGATCGGTAGGGTTTAGATCTGGGGGACTGTGTAGACCATTGAAGCAAGGAAAACTCGTCGGCATGTTCTTGGAACCGTTCGGTGATAATACGTGCCTTGTGAGCAGGTACATTATCTTGCTGAACGTGTCCATCCGAGTAAGGATAAACTGTAGCCATGAAGGGATGGTCTTGGTCATCAACGATGTTGTAATATGCCGTGGCGTTCAGACTCCCTTCGATGGGTATCAGGGAGTCTAATGTGTGCCAGGAAAGCATTTCCACATCCTCGCACTGCCACTACCGACCTGTACTGTTGACATCAGACAAGACGGCTCCATGGCCTTATGTTGCATACGCCAAATTTTGATCCATCAGCACAATGCAAAAGAAATCTTGATTCTTACAACCAGACTACTATTTTCCAGTCCTCAGTGGTCCAGTGTCGATGCTTCTGCACCCATTGGAGATAAGCTTTTGTGTTCTTTGTTGACATTAGCATTCAACATGGTCGGCAACTATTATAGCCCCTCACGACGATATATGGTGCATTTCGAGATGCTCTTCTGCATACCAGTTAATTCTGCTGTGATTTGCTGAACCATTGTTTAATTCTGCTGTGATATGCTGAACCAGTGTTTAATTCTGCTGAGATATGCTGAACCAGTGTTTAATTCTGCTGTGATATGCTGAACCAGTATTTAATTCTGCTGAGATATGCTGAACCAGTGTTTAATTCTGCTGTGATTTGCTGAACCAGTGTTTAATTCTGCTGTGATTTGCTGAACCAGTGTTTAATTCTGCTGTGATTTGCTGAACCAGTGTTTAATTCTGCTGAGATATGCTGAACCAGTGTTTAATTCTGCTGTGATTTGCTGAACCAGTGTTTAATTCTGCTGTGATTTGCTGAACCAGTGTTTAATTCTGCTGCGATTTGCTGAACCAGTGTTTAATTCTGCTGTGATTTGCTGAACCACTGTTTAATTCTGGTGTGATTTGCCTAGTTGTGGTCCGTCTGTTCGCTTGCACGATTTCCACCAGTCTTCTTTGACCGCTCTGAGCGAACCACAAACTGTTTTCATTCACAAGGATCGCTTATCACTATTTGTATTTTTGCTTTTCGTACCATTCTCGGTAAACCTTTTAAACGGTTGTGTGTGAAAAGCTCAGGGGACAACTGTTTGGGAGATGCTAGAACCTGCATGCCTAGCACCAATTATCATGCCATGTTCAAAGTTGCTCAGGTCGTTTTGCCCATTCTAATGCTCAATCCTACTCTAACTGATGCTCGAAGAGTTGGTCTGCCTGATTTATACGGCAAACCTCTGTCACGTGACGTATTACGTGTTGGAATGAACCTTTACCTGACGAGGAGTTGTGTGCCTAATAAACTGGAATATCAGTTTATGTTAAGAGTACTGGGGGAGTAATACTCTGAACTTAAATTGTATAGTATTTACAAGCAACTTGGCACAACTAAATTTGCCTGTGATAATTCTGAAATTACACTATTTACTGTACATATTCAACCAACACTGTAAACAATTAAGTTTACAGTGTTTACTTCCTCAGAGGTGCCAGATGGTGTCGAGAATGTGACATTACACAAAAATGGTGATTCGTAATTAGTGCTTTGGAAGTATGACTTTAGCATGCCGCTAAATAAAGTGCAGATGTTTACTGTATTGAAGCTGTAACATTTAACAACAGATACCGCTGTTACCCTCATCCTAAACACTTTTCTTCAAAACTGACGAAAATTGAAAGAATCGTTACTCAAAATTCTAAAATTATATTTAGTCTAGTGAGTTGCGGCAAGGTTTAACTCCGTCGGTAGGCTACCAGGCTTGCAATCTGCTAGTCCTCAGGTTCGAGTCCCACCTGTGCCAGCGATGAGATTTATCTCCACTAAATCCTCACGCTGCCTCTGTCACAAAGGGGACACTGATGGACTTGTAAATGCCGCTGTCGGTCGGATGGGACGTAAAGCCGTGGCCCCGTGTGCGGGAGAGCCTTACCCTTGTTGGGTTGTTTTACCTCTGAGCGCCACTTTTTTGCACACCATGGGCTAAATGGCCAGGTCACAAGGACCCCGAAGGCTCAGAGAAGGTTGGGGGAGGGGACCCACTGGAACAGCTGTTGGGAGACAGATGGTAGCCTCCCGTCAAGGCCATCCAGCGTGTTCTTTAACGTGCACAGGGTATGGCTCTCCCGCACACGGGGCCACGGCTTAATGTCCCATCCGACGGACGGCGGCCTTTCCAAGCCCATCGGTGTCCCCTACTGACCGTGGGCAAGGCGGGGAATTTTTGCGGAGATAAATCTCAACGCTGACTCAGCTGGGACTCGAACCTGGGAACTACAGATTACGAGCCTGGCGCGCTACCGACTGAGCCACCCCCGCCCCGTACCGCTTAGTAGTAAATGCAATACATCCCAAGAAGAACATTCCAATTATGTGTAGTACGAATTTCATTCTTTTCATCAGACGAAAAAAACTCTATTTTACTACAATATCTAATTTAGAGTAGTTAAATATTAGACGTAAAACAACCCAATGTTCTGTTATAGCAGTTATTATTTGCGTTTTAGTCAACTTTTGAGGTAAATTCTTACAACTAATAACGCTGTAGTTAAAACTTTTAATAACTTTTCTTTAAATACTCTTGAAAATCAGTCGTGGATAAAACCGTTTGAGATCTTCAATTTATTTCCGATGTCATTTTCCGTAAAGAAACAAAAAAAAAAATGCTATATACAAAGTTAGTTAGCTTTGAATGATTTTGCCATTTACATAATATGGAAGTGCCCCCCATTCCTCTTTGGGGCGGGGGTGGCTCAGTCGGTAGCGCGCCAGGCTCGTAATCTGTAGTTCCTAGGTTCGAGTCCCAGCTGGATCAGCCTTGAGATTTATCTCCGTTAAATTCCCTGCCCACGGTCAGTAGGGAACACCGATGGGCTTGGAAAGGCCGCCGTCCGTCGGATGGGACGTTAAGCCGTGGCCCCGTGTGCGGGAGAGCCATACCCTGTGCACGTTAAAGAACACGCTGGATGGCCTTGACGGGAGCCTACCATCTATCTCCCAACAGCTGTTCCAGTGGGTCCCCTCCCCCAACCTTCTCTGAGCCTTCGGGGTCCATGTGACCTGGTCATTTAGCCCATGGTGTGCAAAAAAGTGCCGCTCAGAGGTAAAACAACCCAACCCAACTCGCAAATAATTATACAAGACTGTTATTATTATTGCAAAATTTATTTTCACTGAAGTATGTAGCATAAGCCGTCCCGTGGCCGAGTGGTTATCGCGCTTGACTATTGATCTGAGGGTTCTGGGTTCGAGCCTCGGGTAAGGCATGGATGTTTGTGTTGTTTTTCTGCTATGGTCCTGCCATCTTCACAGACCTTCTACTATGGCATATAAACTGTAACAGGCTCTTGTCCTCTGTGGCAAGCAGCTGCTTGAGGGAGTATTTATTTATTTATTAAATTTTTATGTGATATAAAGATAGATTCTTGATAATTTCTCTTCAAAATGACAACTATATATGTAAAAAGAATTTATTTCAAGCTCTTAATATCCCCAAATATTTGTGATGATATAGACAAAAGTTAAAATACACACTTAAATATACTAAAAATACACAATAAAATTATATTTATTATGAAGTGCAGACTGCGGCTTAGTTAATTTAAAAAAAATTACCCCTCAAGTATCTGCTTGCCACAGAAGTCTGACAGGAGTCTCTCAGTTTAATACGCCATAGAGAAGCAATTTGAGGAATGCGAGACCTCAACAGAAACACAACACAAACATCCATGCCTTAATCCTGGCTCTAACACAGATCCCGTCGATCAGTAGCCAAACACGCTAACCACTGGGCCACGACGCCATTTTTAGAATCTCTCTTAAAAAGTCGCTATTCTGGCCTCCTCGCACTGTGGGGTGCAACTACACCACGCACAGGACGAGAGGTCCAGGGGAAGAACAAAACAGAAATAAGTTAGTTCTGAGTTGGGTTGTTTTACCTCTGAGCGGCACTTTTTGCACACCATGGGCTAAATGGCCAGGTTACAAGGACCCCGAAGGCTCAGAGAAGGTTGGGAGAGGGGATACACTGGAACAGCTGTTAGGAGACAGATGGTAGCCTCCCGTCAAGGCCATCCAGCGTGTTCTTTAACGTGCACAGGGTATGGCTCTCCCGCAAACGGGGGGCCACGGCCTAACGTCCCATTCGACGGACGGTGGCCTTTACAGCCCATCGGTGTCCCCTACTAACCGAGGGCAGAATGCGGAGTTTTGCGGAGAAAAATCTCAACGTTGACCCATCTGGGATTCGAACATGAGAACTGCAGATTACGAGCCTGGCATGCTACCGACTTAGCCACCCCCGCCCCAGTTCTGAAGCACGTGAATTATAATTTGCTCCCAATGTCAAGTAGCAGGCTTCACTGTGGAATAAAGGTTCGAATTCCGAATAAGGACATAATATTTGCTTATGTAGTTTTCCACTGAGGAGTGAGTTCAGTCGGGGTAGCGCACTACGTTTCTAATCTGCAGTTTTCAGGTTCGAATCCATCCTGTGTCAGCGTTAGAATTTATCTCTGCGAAATCCACACTCTGCCCTCGTTTAGAAAGGGAACAACGATGGGCTTGGAAAGTCCGTCGGATGAAATGTTATGTTTGTCACGTGTGTTGGAGAGCTATACCCTGTGCATTTTAAGGAACCGGCCTTGACGACACTTCCATATATCCTCCATTTGTATCACTTCTCCCAACTTTGTCTGAGCCTTCGGGAACTTACGACTCTTCTACGTAACTCATTGTGTGCAAAAAAAAAAAGGGCCACTCAGAATTAAGATAACCCAAACCAAACTTTATCCATTAGAGCGTGTGGATGCCTTAATCTTTTCGAGATGTTTGGGTTGCGTTAGTCTCAACCTTTCGTCCAATGATCTATCTCTTTTCGAAATCAGATGAACTGTTTATTATTGTCCATGTCGATTTTCCTCGCTATGATAACATTCAACATTTACCCAAACCTATATTCCCGTGACTGTATTGCTAAATGGAGACTTAATCCCAACGTGTAGGTCAAGTTGACCATGACTAAATGAGGTCTTGAAGTACGTAAAAGGAAAAAGCTAAATCTGTTTGAGCTCAGTAGCATTGCTACCAGAAGAAGGAAATCTCCGCCCCCCCTTCCTCCCAGTGACGACAACTGTCTGACGTTATATGTACGTCACGTCCGAAGGAGCCACAATTCCATCAGCTTGCGTATCACGCAGCCATGTCTCTCATCTCCCTACCCATCTTTCATTCTCTTTCTCTGATTTCGTAAGGGGAATTAGTGTTGTATCGGGTGCATCTGATATCGGGCTCTGTCAACACTTATTCTCTCATTCTGTCTCCGTTTTTATATTCTTCCTTTTCAAACTTTTCGTCCAAAGAGAGCGGTGATTAACAAAACGAGAAAATAGCAATTAACAGCTCAAGGATGAAAGAGAAACGTCTCTTCGGTGAAGACAGTCCCTGACAACGACTTCTCCAAACACCATCTGGGGACATTTTTTTCTTCTTTTTCTTTCTGTGACGTTTTTGGTCCACCTGGAGATCTAGTTTTCGTATGCGGACCGCGTCATCTCTTTTTGAGTGACAGTTACAAGTGGAAAAACTGGCGGATGTATCGTGGTTTTTTTTCTTCTCTCTATTTAATCGTCTGCATATGAAGGTCAGGTAATTTAGGAAAATGACCATACATAAAACATTATGGACTAATTAATCACCTTTGATATCTGTGATGTCATTTGTTTTTTTTGTGTGTGTATGTGTTACATTGCTTGATCGGTGGCAAGAGAGTTGAAAAAGTTTTAGGAAAAGTTATCTCTTTTGATTGAGATGAATGGATATCGCTTTTTATGGTCAGAAAGATGTTCTTAATCATTAGCATATTTCTATTCGACTGCGAGGGTTGTTCTCCCCTTACCCCCTTCTTTGAATATTTTAGCAGAAAAAGTTAGTTGCGAGTGATATAGGCTGTGCAGACATTTTCTGTGACACCTAGTTAATAATTATTTTACACGTTCTGCATTCTATACAAAATCTTACCAAGTGTGGCTGAGTATTTACAATGCTGTCTGTTACAAAATAATGTAATGTGTTTGAAATATGTTTTCACCCTTTTGTCTTATAAGTATAGTAGTACTTTGTAATGACCTTTGACAGAATTAATTATTATATAGAAAAGGTAAATTGTGAGCACTAGTCTGGTGGAGCGGCATGCTCGTAAGTTGATGTCTCCTGAGACTCCACTAGTCCAGTGTTGAGATTTTTACTACTAATTCGGGCTCTGCTCTCATTGAAATCTGGGGACACTGTGGCACTTGATTGCCGTCCCTTGGATGGGACGTTAAGTCTTGGCCTCATATGCAGGAGAGTCATATTCTGTACACGTTAAAGAACACGCTAGATAGCTTTCATGAATGGATTCCATATATCTCCTAATAGTTGGCCATTGGCTCTTCCTCTTATTTCTCAGCCTTTTGGTTCTTGTGTGATCTGGCCACTTTAGCCCATTGCAGGTACAAAAGTGCCTGCAATAGGCCTCAGAAGTAAAACAACCCAACGTGCTTCTTGCCCCTCAAGGGGCGGGGGTGGCTCAGTCTGTAGCGCGTCAGGCTCGTAAACTGTAGTTCCGAGGTTCCAGTCCCAGCTGGGTCAGCATTGAGATTTATCTCCGCAAATTTCCCCGCCCTACCCACGGTCAGTAGGGGACTCTGATGGGCTTGGAAAGGCCTTCGTCCGTCGGATGGTACGTTAAGCTACAGCTTAACGTACCATCCGACGGACGACGGCCTTTCCAAGTCCATCAGAGTCCCCTACTGTGCAGGAGGGCCATACCTTGTGCACGTTAAAGAACACGCTGGATGGCCTTGACGGGAGGCTACCATCTGTCTCCCAACAGCTGTTCCAGTGGGGTTCAGTCGGTAGCGCACCAGGTCATAATTTGCAGTTCCCAGGTTCGAGTCCCAGCTGTGCCAGCTTTGTTTGACCCCACCCTGTCCTCGGTCATTAAGGAAACATCGATTGGCATGGAAAGGCCTCCGTCGGTCGGATAGGATGTAAAGCTGTGGCCCTGTGTATAGAAGAGCCATACCCTCTGTAGTTAAACAACTGCTGGATGGCCTTGAAGGGAAGCTTCCATCTGTCTGCAAACTGTTGTCTAGTCTGCCCCGTTTCCTCAGCTTTCTCTGAGTCCTTAAGACTTGGTCATTTAGTCAATTGTGGGCTAAAAAGTACAGATCAGAGCTAAAAACAACGGAATCCAACCCTATGAATGATATATATAACTTTTTGGCCAAATTATTATTAAACATTGCATCTTGTGCAAAGTTCCATGAAATATGGCAATACATTCAAAGTTTCTTATTGGCGTAAATATTCTATATTACTATAAAGTCTTGTTTTCCACCGTAAAGGCATGGTAGAAAGCAAAATCAAGTGCGATATGGGTTGGGTTGTTTTACCTCTGAGCGACACTGTTTTGCACACCATGGCTAAATGGCCAGGTCATATGGACCCCGAAGGTTGGGGGAGAGGATCCACTGGAACAGCTGTTGGGAGACAGATGGTAGCCTCCTGTCAAGGCCATCCAGCGTGTTCTTTAACGTACACAGGGTATGGCTCTCCCGCCCAGATGGCTACGGCTTAACGTCCCATCCGACGAATGGCGGTCTTTCCATGCCCATCGGTGTCCCCTACTGACCGTGGGCAGGGCGGGGATTTTTGCGGAGATAAATCTCAACGCTGATCCAGCTGGAACTCGAACTTGGGTTGTGTTGGGTTGTTTTTCCTCTGAGCGGCGCTTTTTTGCACACCATAGGCTAAATGGCCAGGTCACATGGACCCCGAAGGCTCAGAGAAGGTTGGGGGAGGGGACCCACTGGAACAGCTGTTGGGAGACAGATGGTAGCCTCCTGTCAAGGCCATCCAGCGTGTTCTTTAACGTGCACAGGGTATGGCTCTCCCGCACACGGGGCCACGGCTTAACGTCCCATCCCACGGCCTTTCCAAGCCCATCGGTGTCCCCTACTGACCGTGGGCAGGGAGGGGGAATTTTGCGGAGATAAATCTCAACGCTGACCCAGTTAGGACTCGAACCTGGGAACTACAGATTACGAGCCTGGCGCGCTACCGACTGAGCCCCCCCCGCCCCCCTCGAACTTGGGGTGGGTTGTTTTACCTCTGAGCGGCACTTTTTTGCACACCATGGGCTAAGTGGCCAGGTCGCATGGACCCCGAAGGCTCAGAGAAGGTTGGGGGAGGGGACCCACTGGAACAGCTGTTGGGAGACAGATGGTAGCCTCCCGTCAAGGCCATCCAGCGTGTTCTTTAACGTGCACAGGGTATGACTCTCCCGCACACGGGGCCACGGCTTAACGTCCCATCCGACGGACGGCGGCCTTTCCAAGCCCATCGGTGTCCCCTACTGACCGTGGGCAGGGCGGGGAATTTTGCGGAGATAAATCTCAACGCTGACCCGGCTGGGACTCGAACCTGGGAACTACAGATTACGAGCCTGGCGCGCTACCGACTGAGCCATCCCCGCCCCCTCGAACTTGGGAACTACAGATTACGAGCCTGGCGTGCTACCGACTGAGCCATCTCCGCCCCACGATATGGGTAAAATGGCTGATTTCGAAACTGACTTGTCAGAAGTGAAGCTACTCTCTCCCATCCTCTCAGTAGCGAGAAGTGTTTGACGGTATATGGATTTGGGGCTCGATGGGCAAAAGCAACCGTAACGGAAGTAATAGAACTCAGCGGAAAATTACGGACCACGATATCCCAGGTGTATGGAGAATGGCAAGGATTTCAAAAAACGGCCGTGGCAATTGAGGGAAGAAAAACGCTCTGCTAGACAGGGAAGGCGTTTGTTGGCGCGAACTCTACGGCAAAAGAGAACTGTTACAGTTCGTCAGCTGAGAGGAATGACAGCCAGCAATACTTCGAAACCCATATCAATGTTGGCTATGCGCAGAGAACTAGGAACTGTACCAGGGTACATACAACGAGTATTAAGTATGTGTTCATAATAATTTGGGTTGTTTTACCTCTGAGCGGCACTTTTTTGCACACTATGGGCTAAATGGCCAGGTCACAAGGACCCCGAAGGCTCAGAGAAGGTTGGGGGAGGGGACCCACTGGAACAGCTGTTGGGAGACAGATGGTAGCCTCCCGTCAAGGCCATTCAGTGTGTTCTTTAACGTGCACAGGGTATGGCTCTCCCACACACGGGGGCCACGGCTTAACGTCCCATCCGACGGACGGCGGCCTTTCCAAGCCCATCGGTGTCCCCTACTGACCGTGGGCAGGGCGGGGAATTTTGCGGAGATAAATCTCAACGCTGACCCAGCTGGGACTCGAACCTGGGAACTACAGATTACGAGCCTGGCCCGCTACCGACTGAGCCACCCCCGCCCCCATAATAATTTGGCTAGGCAGTGTAAGTCCAATCTGTTGAAAGAAACATCTATCTCTCTCTCTGGGTTTTTTAGCTTTCATAGTTTTAACAATTCAGTTTACTCTGTCTATAATACATCAAATTTCTGTTTGCTCAATCCATTGACCTGCATTCTATAGAAACATTATTCAAATGTTTTCTTCATTGTGGTCATGTACGTTGAGTTTCGTCCCTTATAGGGATTGTTCTAATTCGTATATATATACACACACACACTGTATTTCCTGAAGCATGTCAGGTAATTATGCCTATGGCCACACCGAATTTCAACTGCGGCAACCTCGGTTTGCCCATCCCAGAACTCGATGAATAATGAGAGACCGGTATGCTAATTCTTTTGAAATTAATCATTGAGATAACCGTCGTGTTTTGTTTAATGATTTCTGTCAAATTTATACTGTTTTCCAGTAAAAAATAAATCCCAACGTAAAGAAATAAATTACCCTTCAAGCAGCCGTTTTCCACAAAGGGCTGACAGGAATCTGTCAGTTTCATACAAAATAGGAAAGGTCTTATAAGGAAAGTGCATCTTTAGGAGATAGACAACATAAAGAAACAGCTAAGCCTTATCTGGGGCTCGAACCGGGGTCTCCCCTTAATCAATACACAAGCAGCGTGCTCAATATTGTATAGTAGAAGTATAAATGAGTTGTACATATCGCGCATCTTTCTAGGAATATCTATAAAAGTATGGCGAATGTAAAAAAAATTTTCGCCGAGAGATTTTGGATTTATAGGACGTTCTACTGCAGTAATTATGGGTTGGGCTGTTTTTTTGCACACAATGAGCTAAATGGCCAGGTCACAAGGACGTTCAGGGCTCACGGAGGGGCGGGGGTGGCTCAGTCGGTAGCGCGCCAGGCTCGTAATCTGTAGTTCCCAGGTTCGAGTCCCAGCTGGGTCAGCGTTGAGATTTATCTCCGCAAAATTCTCCGCCCTGCCCACGGTCAGTAGGGGATACCGATGGGCTTGGAAAGGCCGCCGTCCGTCGGATGGGACGTTAAGCCGTGGCCCCGTGTGCGGGAGAGCCATACCCTGTGCACGTTAAAGAACACGCTGGATGGCCTTGACGGGAGGCTACCATCTGTCTCCCAACAGCTGTTCCAGTGGGTCCCATCCCCCAACCTTCTCTGAGCCTTCGGGGTCCATGTGACCTGGCCATTTAGCCCATGGTGTGCAAAAAAGTGCCGCTCGGAGGTAAAACAACCCAACCCAACTAAAAATTAATAACAAGTTAAAAAATGCTGATCTGGAGAATGTCTGTGATAGCTTATATACACAGCGATCAGTTTATTAGATGCAGTTCCATGTTATGTCAATAATAACTCTGATACAGAATTCTAACTTCTAAATAAAACTTTTATGAAAAAAAAAAAACTTGATTGAGGATAATTTAAATATCTTAATCAATTTTTTTTAAAAAAAAGGACTGAGATAACCTGTAATCTTTTGGCTTGTGTTATTTTCTCGTACACAATACAAACACTTACACAAGGAATGCAACATAGGAATACTTAAGGGCATGTCCGCTGGAATAGTAGTCAGGTACACTAACCACTAACCCAGATAGGGCTGTAACTCTCCCGCACACTGGAGACACGACTTAACGTCCTACCCGACGGACGGCGGCCTTTTCAAGCCCATCGGTGTCCCCTACTGATCGAAGGCAAATCTTTGTGAAGCTCGATTTCCAACACTTTGCGTTCAGTATTTGAAGAGTTATGGAAGCTAAGACATTTTGCAAGTTGGCTCGTTCTGGAAAAAAAAAAATCAAAATTTGCGAAGATTAACATTATTAATATGGGAACTGATAGAAATAGTCTTACCACGTGTTAGTAAATTTTTTAACTTGTTTTTATTAACTTTTAGAGTAATTATTTAACAATAACATTGTTGTTGTTGTTAAATATCCAATTTTTGAAACTCTCTAAATATCAAACGGACATTGTTGAAAATCACCATTCAAATCTTTAAATTATCTTCAGTCACATTTTTTTTTATAAAAAACCTAATTTAAGAAATCACTCAGTTCTGTATCTGAGTTACTGTTGACATAGCACGGAACAGTACCTAATAAAATGGCAACTGTGTACTTTTCTTTGATGTTGTTAATATCCAAGTGATGAAATGCCCTACTTTTTCTGTTTAACAGCAATACATAAACTGCATATTTAACGAGCAAAAAACATTTAATATTTTTGTTACAGTGCGCACTGAGACTTTTGTTGTCATTGTGCCATTAAACCCCAAACAGCCAACTTTGTTTCAAATCCTATTTCCGATTCTGTATTTTAAACATCACACTCAACCCATCACTGCAATATTCTGAATCTCTTCAGCATTCCATCCGCATCCATAAGGGATTGCCGCGGGCTGGACAGGTGGGAGATCAACCGCGCTTTATCCACACGCACGCAACTCGGAGGGTGTGGTCTGGGGTACGAAAAGGTTGCATCCTCCTTTTGACTGAGGAGCTGTAAAAACAGAAATAGATGATGGTAAGTTGCAAAACTTAAGAAGCGACAGGTTTGCTATTAATCTCTCAGACCAAAAAAAAAAGTTTCGTGAAATATAGTAATTATTATAAATATAAAAAAGGTATTTTTTAAATAATATTAATGCTTAGGGAAATTAAAAAGTATCCGCCTCATTTATGTTATATTTTTACGAGAGTATTGACTTCTGTCGCTGGGAAAAGGATAAATTTTGAGCCTTATTATTAAATTCATACTTAATTTTCTTTCCCATTTTTCTGAGCCTAGGAATACTTATAACGACTATATAGTAATAACACTCCGTATCAAAAAAAAAATGTAGAAGGCAAAACAGTTCAAATCAGTTTATCAGTTGTTTCATTAGTAGGATGATAATGAATAACAAATACCCTGCATTTACATCAAGTGCTGCATAAGAGGTGACCTTCCATTATATAAAACACTGAATTAAGTGTCCTTTCACTATGTCAAGAACTGAGAGGATGATTTGGGGGGTCTGTAAATAAGGCTTGAGTAGGGCTTCCCAATTACTAAAATATTCTATATGGAATAACATTTTATAGTTGTTTTCTAAATCTATTTTTAGTGTTCTTTGAAGACGAAGCTGGATTGCTTTCGTTTTTTTTTTTGAAAAGAACTGTGATGATTTTAAGTTCTATGAAAAGAAAAGGCGAGATATTTTAGGACACCTGGAAAAAGAAGCTGGATGGTTTAGGTTGTTCAAAAAAGTTGAAAGGTTTTAATTATTCTGAATATAAAAGTTTAAATAGTTTTTGATCCTTTGGGGAAAAAATATTTAGTTTCGCTGAAAAAGTAGTTGCATAGTGTTAAGCCCTCTGGAAAGTAGCTTTTTATGACTCCTGAAAAGGAAAGTGGTGATGGCTCCTAAATTTATAAGAAACAAGTCATTCGTAATTGCTTAGTTTATTATTGTTGAGAAATAAAATATAGCTTTATGTTTATTAGTTCATAATAAAATTAGTAAACAGGCCTTTGCTTCGTGTAAGCGACCAAAGCTTAGTTACGTTTAGCATGATACCCACTTCTAGTTTTTAACTAAAATAATAATAAATACCCCCTCAAGCAGCTGCTTGCCACAGAGGTCTGACAGGAGCCTGTCAGTTTATATGCCACAGTAGATCTGAGAGGATGGCAGGACAGCAGAAAACAACACGAACATCCATGCCTTACCCTGGGCTCGAACCCAGGTCCCTTAGATCAATAGCCAAGCGCGCTAACCACTCAGCCACGGGACGGACAGTTTTAACTACATCGACTTTATTCTCTGTGGTGCCGAAGTGTAAAGTTTATTCGCGTTAATAAAACGATTAACAGGCTAACCTACAAAGAAAGTAAAGGTGCGTTAATTAGTGGTGCTATTTCCTCTTGCAGGAAAGGAAAACATTCATTCCTCATTTGTCCGTTTTACGCACATAAAAAAACATCATCACAATGAAGTGACCTCCCTAGTCATTCCAAGTGCTAACACGTGCCTAATGTTTTATTGATGTGAAGCATTTTTTATACGTTTAGCAGCGATTAATCAGGGTCGGGATGTCATTGAAGGTTTTTTTTTCCTTTCTCTTTGCACTTTTTTCCCCCTTTTAGAAATGTGTTAGGAAGGTCACGCGATTAAATGCAATTTCTGAGACTTTTTTTTTCCAGGTGGAAGAAATGTAAAACACTCGCTTTTCTTCCACCCCATCGGTGTTTCGATTTCACGCAAAAGTAGCGCTCGAGCGTGTTGTGTTTCGAGGCGTAAATTGGGAAGTTTTTCGCTTCTTTAATAAGCCTTGATTGGTCATCCTGTACATAAGAAGCTCACGGCGAAGTGTTGACAGTGGCACACTGCAAGTCCGGATAATGATGCGTCCCTAATTCGCAATGGTAGGGTGCATGTCACTGAATTGGATGAAGTGCGGAGAGAAGGCAAGTACACCTTTACCTACGCAGGTCTTAAAAAATGTGTCCCTTTTTTTTTCTGTGACAATAATTCGGAAATAGGGCTGGACTCAAAGGGAGCGGTGTATTTTGAAATAACCATAAGCTCTTAATGAACGGACTTTAGGTGAAAGTAAAGGTGAGTCGTTATTGCTTAGCCCCGAAGGTGTCCGACACGATTTAGTGCTGCGGTCCGTATTACGGAGGATGCAGCTAATGATACTCCGACACGAAAATGGAGGTGTTTCCTGTTTCTGTAATTGTTGTCGGGTTTGCGACGAAGTCAAGCTCAAAGAGTGAGAGTTTCGTGACAATGTTATCAATCTAAGTTTCGGAATGTTTCCTTTCTTAACACCCTGAGGTTATTCACCTGTGGTTTTTGTTTCAAGTTTCACCAGGAGTGTTGGGGTTAGCGTAAGATTTTCGCTTCCAGGCGTGAAGAATAGGAAGGAAAACCACATAATGAACGGGTACGATTTGGCATTTCTAGCACTGAAATGTTCAAGTTTTGAAACTAGTTTCCTTATTGGGGGTAATTGGGATAGTAATCGAGGGGGCTGTTTGAGAGAGAGAGAGGCAGATGATTTTCCTTTTTTTAAAGTGGATAATGGATTGGCACTTCTTCTTTCTAGCAAATTTGGATTATTCCAATTATGGTCTTTTGCACCGTTTGTTGCATTAATTTAGAACGAATGAGCCCGTTTGTTTGAATTGAAAATTCATGTTATTCTTGCAATCCGTTATTGAGGAAGTGAAATCCGTGTTAAAATTTGAAGAAAATTGCTTCGTGTGATTATGGGAAGATTATAATGGTCTGATACTTTTTTGCGTTTTTTTTTTTTTTGGGGGGGGGGGGGGCAAAAAAAGTAGGTAGTTAAAAAACAATGTTCTTGTTAAATACAAAGGGCGTCCCAAAGCAACTGAGAATATTTTTACTGCAAATTGGCCACGCGAGTGTACTCATTGGTTAATCATACTCTCGTAACCATGACAACCGTCATTGAATTTCCTCCTGGTGTTCTATAGGCATAGAAAGGATTGGGTTGTTTCACCTCTGAGCGGCACTTTTTTGCACACCATGGGCTAAATGGCCAGGTCACATGGACCCCGAAGGCTCAGAGAAGGTTGGGGGAGGGGACCCACTGGAACAGCTGTTGGGAGACAGATGGTAGCCTCCCGTCAAGGCCATCCAGCGTGTTCTTTAACGTGCACAGGGTATGGCTCTCCCGCACACGGGGCCACGGCTTAACGTCCCATCCGACGGACGGCGGCCTTTCCAAGCCCATCGGTGTCCCCTACTGACCGTGGGCAGGGCGGGGAATTTTGCGGAGATAAATCTCAACGCTGACCCAGCTGGGACTTGAACCTGGGAACTACAGATTACGAGCCTGGCGCGCTACCGACTGAGCCAACCCCGCCCCTAGGCATAGAAATCTTTTGAAGTAGGGTATTTTCGTAACCGCCTGTTAAACATATTTTTATGACTATTTCTTTCAAGTTTTTAACCTTATGGATGGTTAAAACTGAACAGGGTTGTGCGATCCAAATCTGTCGTCATGTGGCTTCTGATTATTTTCATTATTGTTAATAATTGAGAGGAGGAAAATTCAGCATGGATTTGAAGTGGTTTCAAAAACGTATCCGATTTTTAAGGTCGTTTCAAACAACGAGTTCAGAAAATGTTTAACAAGTGGCAGGAAACTTGGCCCAGTCTTTCAATAATTGCAAGTTCCAAAACACTTTTTCCAAGTCGTACACAAAATTTTATGCACAATGCAAAAAACTTCAAAGATACAGTCAGGAAATGCCTCACTTCAAGCGATTTCTATGCATAATAGAACACCGCGAGAAACTAAACGACGGTTCTCATGGTTACGAGACAGTATGATTAACCAATGGGTAGTCGCGTGGCTTCTAAACAGTGTTGCCAATTTACAGTAAAAATATTCTCAGATGGTTTGGGACTCACTTTGTATATTTTCACACCAGTAGGCAAGTTGAGTTGTTTTACCTCTGAGAGGCAGTTTTTTGCACACAGTGGACTAAATGTCTAGGCCACAAGGACTCCAATGGCTCAGAGAAGGTTGGGGGAAGGAGAACCACTGCACAGCTGTTGGGAGAAAAATAGTTTTTCCTGACCGAGGCAGGGCGTTGAGATTTAGCGGAGATAAATCTCAACTCTTTTCCAAGCGGGACTCGAACCTAGGAACTGCAGATTACGAGTCTGGCGCGCTACCGAGTGAGCCACCCCGCCCCTTTGGCATATTGGAAGCAGAAGTCAAAGTGGGTTGGGTTGTTTTACCTCTGAGCGGCACTTTTTTGCACACCATGGGCTAAATGGCCAGGTCACATGAACCCCGAAGGCTCAGAGAAGGTTGGGGGAGGGGACCCACTGGAACAGCTGTTGGGAGACAGATGGTAGCCTCCCGTCAAGGCCATCCAGCGTGTTCTTTAACGTGTACAGGGTATGGCTCTCCCGCACGCGGGGCCACGGCTTAACGTCCCATCCGACGGACGGCGGCCTTTCCAAGCCCATCGGTGTCCCCTACTGACCGTGGGCAGGGCGGGGAATTTTGCGGAGATAAATCTCAACGCTGACCCAGCTGGGACTCGAACCTGTGAACTACAGATTACGAGCCTGACGCGCTACCGACTGAGCCACTCCCGCCCATCAAAGTGGTAATAGAACCATGGAATAAGTATTCAAGAGATAGCAAAATGTCTGTTTGGTCCATCTTACGATCGTCATTTAATTCTCGCAGCTTTTCACCTCTGAGATGAGCTGTAACGATTTTTTTTTCATTTCTACTTTTAAGTCCATCACATCTCTGGGCTTGGAAAGGCCGCCGTCCTTCGGATGGGACGTTAAGCCTTGCCCCGTGTGCACGTTAAAGAACACACTGGATGGCCTTGACGGGAGGCTACCATCTGTCTCCCAACAGCTGTTCCAGTGGGTCCCCTCCCCCAACCTTCTCTGAGCCTTCGGGGTCCATGTGACCTGTCCATTTAGCCCATGGTGTGCAAAAAAGTGC
>JAWZYU010001294.1:0-35000 GCA_038380435.1 Ryuthela nishihirai | reverse complement strand
TTTTTAGTGGGGCGGGGGTGGCTCAGTCGGTAGCGCGCCAGGCTCGTAATCTGTAGTTCCCAGGTTCGAGTCCCAGCTGGGTCAGCGTTGAGATTTATCTCCGCAAAATTCCCCGCCCTGCCCACGGTCAGTAGGGGACACCGATGGGCTTGGAAAGGCCGCCGTCCGTCGGATGGGACGTTAAGCCGTGGCCCCGTGTGCGGGAGAGACATACCCTGTGCACGTTAAAGAACACGCTGGATGGCCTCGACGGGAGGCTACCATCTGTCTCCCAACAGCTGTTCCAGTGGGTCCCCTCCCCCAACCTTCTCTGAGCCTTCGGGGTCCTTGTGACCTGGCCATTTAGCCCATGGTGTGCAAAAAAGTGCCGCTCAGAGGTAAAACAACCCAAACAACCCAACACATTTTTAGTGGCAATAAAAAAAAGTTTCTCCATCCCTGTGTTAAACAATTAGGAGTAATTAATTTTAATTTTATTTCCTTATCAGTAGGCCACACTGATCTGAATGAAAGATAAAAAAGGATCTCCAAAGCGTAGGTTTTATCTCAGCAGTCACGCTAGTGATGCTCTTCTAAGTGCATTAATGAAAGGTTTCTTACAGCAAAATTTCAGACAAGCGTTAAAGACTTGAATGTTTTCTGCTGTTATGCCCTCACTGAGGATGCCGATGAGAAGGATAAGTTTTATGGACAACTTCAGAATATTTTGAATTCTGTCAAGAAAGAAGATATTACCCTTGTTCTAGGTGACTTCAATGCCAAAGTTGGTACTGACTCTGACCTTTGGGGAGGGGTGATTGGCCCTTTTGGTATTGGTAGCTGCAATGGCAATGGGCAATGTTTCCTACAGGTAAGTAAACTCAACGGTTTCAGAATAACTAACACTTATTACAAACACTGCGACATACATAAGTACACATGGGTTTCACCTGATGGGCTGCATAAGAATATGATTGATTATATATTAATTAACAGCAAATGGGCTTGTTCTGTTAGGAATACCAGGGCTTATAGGAGAGCTGAAATTTGATCTGATCATTACCTTGTTAAAAGTGTCTTGTAACTTAAACTTAAGAAGTGTTGTGCTAAGGTTTAAAAATTTAGATTTAATTCTGAAGCTCTGAAAGACCCGGTTATAGCTAAAGCTTACCATGATAGGTTACTTAGTCATTATGACAGTCATTGTGTGCTTACTACTGAAGCTGAAGAACAATGGGACCATTTTAAGCAGGCATTTTTGGAAACTAACAGTACTCTTTTTGGAAAAAAAGGAGCAGAAGAGCCAGAATTATTTGAGTGATAAGGCACTTGAGCTTATTTCGGAAAGAAAGGACTGCAGGAATGTCCTTAATCAATACCCTACTAGTCCAAATAGAAAGCATTACAGGTAGCTTAATAAACGTGTAAAGGATCAGTTAGCTGCTGATAAGAATCTTTGGCTTGATGGTTTGGCTGACAAAGCCGAGGAAGCAGTTAGGCAGCACAACAGCAGAGAGCTGTACCAGATAGTTAATGTTTTGTGTGGTAGAAAAAAGATAGGTATACAATGGATTGAAGGATAAACAAGGTAAGGTTATAGAAGGTGAGGATTCTGTCATGGCTAGATGAACTGAGCATTTCGGTTACGTTCTAAACACTCCCATTGTTTGTAATGACGATAGATGCATTATTGGCTTTAATGTTGGCACTATAACACAATCTGAAGTTATTTTGGCTGCTTCTAAACTTAAACTACACAAATCCCCAGGGGTCAATGAAATTACTACGGAAATGCTTAGAGCTGGGAATGTTTCGATTACCACTTGGATGACTGAAATTTTAAAAATCTTTTATGATAAAGGCATGGTTCCTAAGGATTTTACCAGAGCTATTGTTATCCCTATTTTCAAAAAAGGTGATCGCAGTTCTTGTGATAACTATAGGGGTATCAGCCTACTCTCTGTTCCAGGTAAAGTTCTTTCCATGATTGTGCTTAATAGAATTAAGAATCTGGTTGACAGGCAATTGCGTGATGAGCAATGTGGATTCAGAAGTGGTAGGGGATGTGTGGATCAGATATTTTCACTTAGGCAGATTCTTGAGAAATGTTTAGAGTTTCAGAAACCTTTGGTTGCTAGCTTTGTTGATTTCAAAAAGGCTTTCGACTCTGTTGATCGTCATAATTTGTGGTTGATTGTGAGATCATATGGTATACCAGACAAGTTAGTTAACATAATGAAAGCTCTCTATAATAACACTGAGTCGTGTGTGAGAGTTGGTAAGGCTTGTAGCAATTGGTTTAACATTACTTCTGGTATTCGACAAGGGTGCATTTTGTCTCCTTTTCTCTTTAGTTTGGTTATTGATTATGTTATGCGAAATTCACTTCAAGGGAAAGATTTTGGCCTTAAATGGGCTGGAGATACGAAAATTTCTGATTTAGATTCTGCAGATGATTTGGTAAACAGAGAGAAAACTAAAGTGATGAAAATTAGTCAGGCAGATTGTGGTTCAGTTAATCTGAATGGTAGCACCCTTGAGCGAGAGTGTCATCTTAATTATCTTGGGAGCTGCAACAGATATTGGTGATGTTCGGCGTGAGATTAACAGACGATTACTGCTAATTACACTGTAAATTACATCGTAGTCGTTATAACTGGTCATCTCGCTAGGAAAAGGTTTTTTTTTTTCTTTCCTACAAAAGCACGTGTTTGATTCTCTGCATCAGAGCTAATGTAAAAAATCAAGTGTTTCATGGAAAGCCATGTTAGCGTGAAAAATTTAGATCAGTGTTATTTCCACTTCTTCTGCAAATATTATGGTTGGGTTGTTTTACCTCTGAGCGGCACTTTTTTGCACACCATGGGCTAAATGGCCAGGTCGCATGGACCCCGAAGGCTCAGAGAAGGTTGGGGGAGGGGACCCACTGCAATAGCTGTTGGGAGACAGATGGTAGCCTCCCGTCAAGGCCATCCAGTGTGTTCTTTAACGTTGGTTTGTTTTACCTCTGAGCGGCACTTTTTTTCATACCATGGGCTAAATGGTCAGGTCACAAGGACCCCGAAGGCTCAGAGAAGGTTGGGGGAGGGGACCTACTGGAATACCTGTTGAGAGACAGATGGTAGCTCTCGTCAAGGCCATCCAGCGTGTTCTTTAACATGCACAGGGTATGGCTCTCTCGCACAAGGGGCCACGGCTTAACGCCCCATCCGACGGACGGCGGCATTTACAAGCACATTAGTATCCCCTACTGACCGTGGGCAGGGGCGGGGAATTTTGCGGAGATAAATCTCAACGCTGACCCAGCTGGGACTCGAACCCCGGAACTACAGATTACGAGCTGACGCGCTACCGACTGAGCCACCCCAGCCCATATCTGCAAACATTAAAATGAAAAGAGAAAAACGATCCCCAGTTAGAAACGTGCATATTAGTGATTTTGGAAAGATGACTGCAATGTACTATACAGGGGCGGGGGTTCTCAGTCGGTAGCGCGCCAGGCTCGTAATCTGTAGTTCCCAGGTTCGAGTCCTAGCTGGGTCAGCGTTGAGATTTATCTCCGCAAAATTTCCCCGCCCTGCCCACGGTCAGTAGGGGACACCGATGGGCTTCAAACGGCCGCCATCCGTCGGATGAGACGTTAAGCCGTGGCTCCGTGTGCGGGAGAGCCATACCCTGTGCACGTAAAAGAACACGCTGGATGGCCTTGACGGGAGGCTACCATCTGTCTCCCAACAGCTGTTCCAGTGGGCCCCTCCCCCAACCTTCTCTGAGCCTTCGGGTTCCTTGTGGCCTGGCCATTTAGCCCATGGTGTGCAAAAAAGTGCCGCTCAGAGGTAAAACAATCCAATCCAAAATGTACTCTACATGCAATTAATTTTTCACTATATTTTTTCTAATTCAATCGTAACTGTTGCTAACACACAGCGAACAAATGTAACGAAATTCGCCAATGACGAAAAATCCGACAAAAAACAGGCACGGAAAAAAAAACCAATTATTTACACGTGTCCGTCTTGTTATTGGTGTAACAACTTGTTCCTCCACCCTCATCAAATATTCCTTGGCCCAATAATAAGGCGAATGCACACCCAGCGCTCTGAAGTTGGAAAGCGAAGTGATCATTAATCATCCATCCACACTGTCTAGGTAGACAGACGAATGGACGGACAGACTAAGATGGGACCCAGTTGGAAAGTCATTCATCATCACCTGAACTGCCGACACAGCTCTCTAAGTTGACCAGATGGCTAACAGCTGATCCCAATGCAACCAAATCGGTGCATTGCCTCGTTAGGACTTGATTCTGGCTGAAGGAAACACTATATCAAACTCATTAAAGATTGAGTTGTTTTATCTCCCAGCGGCACTTTGTTTTTCACATAATGGGCTAAACGGCCAGGTCGTAAGAACCCCGAGAGCTCGGAGAAACTTGGGGGGGGGGGGACTTATTAAGGAAATGGATATATAAGTAACAGTGATAAATTAACACCTGTTGGCTGGGTTGGGTTGTTTTACCTCTGAGCGGCACTTTTTTTGCGCACCATGGGCTAAATGGCCAGGTCACATGGACCTCGAAGTCTCAGAGAAGGTTGGGGGAGGGGACCCACTGGAACAACTGTTAGGAGACAGATGTCAAGGACTCCCGTCAAGGCCATCCAGCGTGTTCTTTAACGTACACAGGGTATGGCTCTCCCGTACACGGGGCCACGGCTTAACGTCCCATCCGACGGATGGCAGCCTTTCCAAGCCCATCGGAGTCCCCTATTGACCGTGGGCAGGGCGGAAAATTTCGCGGAGATAAATCTCAACGCTGACCCAGCTGGGACTCGAACCTGGAAACTACAGATTACGAGCCTGGCGCGCTACTGACTGAGCCACCCCCGCCCCAAAGCCTTTTACGGTTTAACGGCATTTACAAAGTTCATTTTTCAGCATTTACAAAGTTCGCATTTCAAGTCACATTCTTTTTTATCGGCATTTACAAAGTTCTGCAAATGAGATCGATTCCTTCCAGGTAACGTCACGAGAAGATTAATCAGCGAAGGAATCCGAAAGCGATGAATGAATAACAACTAATTATTTTTTGCACAGAAGATGAGGAATTACAATTACCTTTTTCGGAGAACCAGAAAATTCATTTCCACCGACAAATGCTGAGAAAGAAAATGGTGATGAATGGGCCTCATTTAAGAAATATATAGGAAGTATGGAAATGAGTTTTTGAAAGTTTTTCACGAAAAATTTGCGTTCAAAGGTCATTGAAATACGAATGGATCCGTGTTATGTGCAATTCATTAATCTGTTGTTTTTTTTTTTTGTAAAAAAAACATTAATTGTCCATCATTTAACCAGTATTTCGTCCAACTGATGAAACGAATAATGAATGTAGTGAATCTGGCTCATTTCTTACAATATTTTGACCAAACATTTTTAGGTACAGTCGCTGAAAAAAAATATCCGAACACTATTGTTAATTATAGAATTCAGAAAAAATATCTGGCAACGATTCTTTTTTTAGAAATTAGTGATTAGTTTGCTGTGAACGGTAACTGGAGCGTGTACAGTTGCTGTACACGCTATAGATATTTTTCCTGAATTCTGTAATCACGTGACACGAAGGTTGCCAGATCACTAATTTCTGAAAAAAAAATCGTTGCCAGATATTTTTTCTGAATTCTGTAATCAACCATAATGTTCGGATATTTTTTGAGCGACTGTACATGACTAAACGATTTTACCGCTCATAGTACTGGATTACAAAAAAATATGCATTTTTTTTAATATTTTTTCCCAATTCATTACTTTTTAAAAATGTACGTTTTTAGGTAGATAAATTTTTCTGCCGGCTTTTTTAAGAATAGTTTTTTTCTTTCCTAAGTTTGTACGGGCCTGATTTAAAGACTTCTGAAAGCTGAAGTATTTTAAAAAAACAGTGTTGACAGCCAAAATCATCACAAAGGTCAATTAAAAGAGCTAAACTGCCGCTCTTCTGCCCTCAGTCAGATAGAGGACCCTGATGGGCTTGGGCAGGTCGCCGTCCGTCAGATGAGACGTGGGGCGGGGGTGGCTCAGGTGGTAGCGCGCCAGGCTCGTAATCTGCAGTTCCCAGGTTCGAGTCCCAGCTGGGTCAGCGTTCAGACTTTTCTCCTCAAAACTCCCCGCCCTGCTCATGATCAGGTAGGGGACACCGATGGGCTTGGAAAGGCCACCGTCCGTCGGATGGGACGTTAAGTCGAGGCTCCGTGTGCGGGAGGGCCATACCCTATGCGCGTTAAAGAACACGCTGGATGGCCTTGACGGAAGGCTGCCATCTGTCTCCCAACAGCTGTTCCAGTGGGTCCCCTCCCCAACCTTCTCTGAGCCTTCGGGGTCCATATGACCTGGCCATTTAGCCCATGGTGTGCAAAAAAGTGCCGCTCAGAGGTAAAACAACCCAACCCAATTTAAATTACTGAGCCCTGGATCCGACTCTTTACTAACCTAAAATGGACTCTTTACCTAAAGTAGCCATTGAGAATATCGCGTACATATTATGCGTCTAAGCGGAGTGGTACCAGGTCTACTTACACAGCTTTGAAAAAAAAGATAAAGGCTCAACTAGGTCCTGTTTCAAAGTTCGCTGATGACACTAAGAAACAATGGAGTTAGAGTGATATCGAGAAGACAATGCGAAATCCCATGGACAGTCAAGTTCCGAGAAGAGAAAGAATGCCTTTGTTGAAGATTAAAAAAAAAACTCCCATTTCTTTCTTCTGAATTTCGTCTCCGTCTGTTTGGTTTCAGTTCGTTAAATGCTGTTTAAGCACGATACTTTAAAGCCAATTCATTAGGTTCTTACGATTCACGGTAATCGTTTAAGGCTCGTAATGGTCTTTCTGAGGTCGTTCCCAGAAAGACATCGAAGGTGAGCTTCTACTCATCTTCGTCAGATTCCACTTCCTTGTGGGTCTTGCTCAGACGGTAATGACTGCTGGATATGCGCCGAGTAACTTGAGAAGGAGTCACCCACTTGCTCCCCCTACCTCAGTGAGTCATCATCAACAGGGGAATGCCGGAACTACTCTCGGAACTGTCCGTAAAATGATGCTTAGAGAAATGACTGGCCTTTAATTATGTGAGAAATTTAAATGTCTTTCTTAATGACAGAGAACATGATGATTGCGCGTAAGAAACGGTAATCATCTCTGAATCGCATCGATGATTTCTTTCATTTGCACTGATGTTTAATTTCTCTGGAAGGTAAATTAACTTCTTTTATTGCGTGGTGTGTGATTTTGGAAGAATAGTTTCGTGTAACAATTATTTATGTAAATGCCCTAATTTTGAGGGTTGGGTTGTTTTACCTCTGAGCGGCACTTTTTTGCACACCATGGGCTAAATGGCCAGGTCACATGGACCCCGAAGACTCGGAGAAGGTTGGGGGAGGGGACCCACTGGAATAGCTGTTGGGAGACAGATGGTAGCCTCCCGTCAAGGCCATCCAGCGTGTTCTTTAACGTTGGGTTGTTTTACCTCTGAGCGGCACTTTTTTGCACACCATGGGCTAAATGGCCAGGTCACATGGACCCCGAAGGCTCAGAGAAGGTTGGGGGAGGGGACCCACTGGAACAGCTGTTGGGAGACAGATGGTAGCCTCCCGTCAAGGCCATCCAGCGTGTTCTTTAACGTGCACAGGATATGGCTCTCCCGCACACGTGACCCCGGCTTAACGTCCCATCCGACGGACGGCGGCCTTTCCAAGCCCATCGGTGTCCCCTACTGACCGTGGGAAGGGCGGGGAGTTTTGCGGAGATAAATCTCAACGCTGACCCAGCTGGGACTCGAACCTTGGAACTACAGATTACGAGCCTGGCGCGCTACCAACTGAGCCACCCCCGCCCCCCTAATTTTGAGGACCTTTGGCAAATGATGGATCGCTGGCGAACGATTCTTTAAAATTCAATGAATCTGATAAATCCGTGGTCCCCAAACTTTTTCTGTTCAACACCTCCCTTTTGCAAAATATTATATTTTAACGTCCACTTTTATCAAATAAACTGGTTTCATAAATTAAGGAACAACGTTAATGGGAAGCTAACGTCGAAGTTCTATAGTTTCTAAAATAAGTTTTTAAAAAGTGACAGCAAAAAATGATACCAATTAAATGTATCAATATCTCGATTTTTAACAATATTTGTTCAGTATTTAATGAACTATGAGAATTTGAATATTTAACAATAACAATATCAGTCACAAAAATTGACTTCAGAAGTTAATTAAAACTTTGATACAATATTTATTACTGAGTGTTTAATAAAATAAATGTGTATGTTTAGAAGTTTGTGTAAAGAATTCTTTCACTATTCATCAGTTTGCTGTCAAGTCTCTTAAGACTGCTGGGGGCAGGGATGGCTCAGTCGGTAGCGCGCCAGGCTCGTAATCTGTAGTTCCCAGGTTCGAGTCCCAGCTGGGTAAGCGTCGAGATTTATCTCCGCAAAATTCCCCGCCCTGCCCACGGTCAGTAGGGGACACCGATGGGCTTGGAAAGGCCGCCGTCCGTCGGATGGGACGTTAAGCAGTGGCTCCGTGTGCGGGAGAGCCATACCCTGTGCACGTTAAAGAACACGCTGGATGGCCTTGACGGGAGGCTACCATCTGTCTTCCAACAACTGTTCAAGGAGGATTTCCTCCCCCAATCTTCTCTGAACCTTCGGGGTCCATGTGACCTGGCCATTTAGCCCACGGTGTGCAAAAAAGTGCCGCTCAGAAGTAAAACAACCCAACGCTAAAGAACACGCTGGATGGCCTTGACGGGAGGTTACCATCTGTCTCCCAACAGCTGTTCCAGTGGGTCCCCTTCCCCAACCTTCTCTGAGCCTTCGGGGTCCATGTGACGTGGCCATTTAGCACATGGTGTGCAAAAAGTGCCACTCAGAGGTAAAACAACCCAACCCAACTCTTAAGACTGGCATTGCTGTTGTTCAATATTCTAGCTTTCATAATTCATTATAAATTCTGAACAAATATTGTTGAAAATCAGATATATATTTATTTGGTGCATATAGGAGAGAGAAGAATTCTAGGAGCTACTCCTAACTTTTACAGGCCTTCTCATACAAGGACTTGCCCTGCTAAGATAGAAGTAAATGCTGACCACTGCCTTGAATGGAGCTAACACTAAAAAGTTTGCCTAGGCTGGAACAGTCGCTAAGATCTGTTATCTGCACATTTTTCCAAACAAAAAACTTATTTTAGAAATTATACAACTTCGACTTTAGTTTCCCATCGACTTAACATAGGGTTGGTTCCTTAATTTATGATAAACTAGATGCTTTTGATTCTAGATACATACTTACGCACTATCTTGGGCATTAGGTGGTTCAACTTTGTAACTAATGATGAGGTTAGGCAAAGGAGTCTGCAACCTCCTTTATGCAGCATATTGTGCAGAGAGAGACTCCGTTGGTTTGGCTATGTTGCCCGTATGAATAATTATAGATTGGCGAATAGGGTTATGAACAGTGTGCCTAAAGGCTTCAGAAAGAGGGGAGACCTAGGATGCGGTGGGCAGACAATGTCAAACAGGACCTTGTTAGAATTGGTGTGCAGTGGCCAGATGCAGCAGATGTAGCTCAGGACAGATATGCTTGGAGAATTAAACTGCACGGTCTGGTTGGACCTCCGTAGCCCATGGCTGCTTGAGGATGATGGTAATTATGACGCCACTTTTTACTAAGTATTATTTTCTAAATCAAAATAATTCTACACCCGTATTAAACTAGTTGAAAACTAGATGGCGGCAGCACCCTTGTTATCGGTTTGACAAACCAAACGATCCCAAAAATTACCAAAACATCCCTTAAAGGACGGATGCGCCCTCCTTCGGGAACAACTAAACTAAAAGACTATTTTTTGCTAAAGAATTTTCATGAGTCTTCCAGATAGTTGTGAGGTTAGCGTGCTTGGCTACTCAAAGGAAACCGGATTGGATTGTTTTACCTCTGAGCGGCACTTTTTTTGCACACCATGGGCTAAATGCCAGGTCACAAGGACCCCAAAGGCTCAGAGAAGGTTGGGGGAGGGGACCCACTGGAACAGCTGTTGGGAGACAGATGGTAGCCTCCCGTCAAGGCCATCCAGCGTGTTCTTTAACGTTGGGTTGTTTTACCTCTGAGCGGCACTTTTTTGCACACCATGGGCTAAATGGCCAGGTCACATGGACCCCGAAGGCTCAGAGAAGGTTGGGGGAGAGGACCCACTGGAACAGCTGTTGGGAGAAGTTGTTGGGAGAAGAGTTTTGCTGTTGGGAGAAGAGTTTTTGTTCTAAGAATTCTGGAACAGCTGTTGGGAGATCCCGTCAAGGCCATCCAGCGTGTTCTTTAACGTTGGGTTGTTTTACCTCTGAGCGACACTTTTTTGCACACCATGGGCTAAATGGCCAGGCCACATGGACCCCGAAGGCTCAGAGAAGGTTGGGGGAGGGGACCCACTGAAACAACTGTTGGGAGACAAATGGTAGCCTCCCGTCAAGGCCATCCAGCGTGTTCTTTAACGTGCACAGGGTATGGCTCTCCCACACACGGGGCACGGCTTAACGTCCCATCCGACGGACGGCGGCCTTTCCAAGCCCATCGGTGTCCCCTACTCACCGTGGGCAGGGCGGGGAATTTTGCGGAGATAAATCACGAACCTGGGAACAGCAGATTAGCAGCCTGGGGCGCTACCGACTGAGCCATCCAGCCTCAAAATCTTAACAGTTCTTAAAAGTCCCAACAGCAATCTCTTTGCTATCACCTTTTCAGGTGGCGGAATCAAATTCTTGAAACAGAAAATATTTTTCACTTTTATCTGTTGAAGTCCCCGCCATCCTCATATGGTGTCCAAAAGGCTCTTTTCAGATCTCTATGGCAAGCAGCTGCTTGAGGGAATATTTATTTCATTATAACTACTGATATTATCTAAGTATCGTATTCAAAAAGCCATTGCCCATTTTTTTTTTTGCTTGCAAAGACGCAAAAAATAATTTAGAAGAGAAACCGTTAAAAAATTCTTAATGACATTAATTGCCACCAGATGTTGATAAATCTCCTCCCTACAAGCAAGTAGGAAGGAAGCAGTTAAAGAAATCCAAACAGACTGTCAATCATCTGTAATTGATTTCTGACTTCGCTTCACTGGGTGACACCAAAGATTCTGCCTCGATAATTGCGCGCCAAATGATCTCTGGGCCGAACCTGACGGACGGGAAACGAGATTCCCTTGGTGCTCGTGCTGGGCATCCTGCTACCTTGCGTGCTTCAATCCACGGGGGGGGGGGGGGGGGGGGGGGGGGGGGGGGGGGGGGGGGGGGGGGGGGGGGGGGGGGGGGGGCGGGGGTGGCTCAGTCGGTAGCGCGCCAGGCTCGTAATCTGTAGTTCCCAGGTTCGAGTCCCAGCTGGGTCAGCGTTGAGATTTATCTCCGCAAAATTCTCCGCCCTGCCCACGGTCAATAGGGGACACCGATGGGCTTGGAAAGGCCGCCGTCCGTCGGATGGGACGTTAAGCCGTGGCCCCGTGTGCGGGAGAGCCATACCCTGTGCACGTTAAAGAACACGCTGGATGGCCTTGACGGGAGGCTACCATCTCTGAGCCTTCGGGGTCCATGTGACCTGGCCATTTAGCCCATGGTGTGCAAAAAAGTGCCGCTCAGAGGTAAAACAACCCAACCCAACTCAATCCACGGGAAGTTTAAAAAAATAAAGACAACGTGGAGCAAAGAGTTGGGTAGTTTTACGCCTGAGCGGCACTTTTTTGCACACCATGGGCTAAATGACCAGGTCACAAGGACCCCGAAGGCTCGGAGAAGTTTGGGAGAGGGGACCCACTGGAACAGCTATGGGGAGACAGATGGTAGCCTCCCGTCAAGGCCATCCAGCATGTTCTTTATCGCACACAGGGTATGGCTCTCCTGGGGCGGGGGTGCTCAGTCGGTAGCGCGCCAGGCTCGTAATCTGTAGTTCCCAGGTTCGAGTCCCAGCTGGGTAAGCGTTGAGATTTATCTCCGCAAAATTCCCCGCCCTGCCCACGGTCAGTAGGGGTCACCGATGGGCTTGGAAAGGCCGCCATCCGTCGGATTGGACGTTAAGCCGTGGCCTCGTGTGCGGGAGAGCCATACCCTGTGCACGTTAAAGAACACGCTGGATGGCCTCCATCTGTCTCCCAACAGCTGTTCCAGTGGGTCCCCTCCCCCAACCTTCTCTGAGCCTTCGGGGTCCATGTGACCTGGCCATTTAGCCCATGGTGTGCAAAAAAGTGCCGCTCAGAGGTAAAACAACCCAACCCAGGTATGGCTCTCCCGCGTACGGAGCCACGGCTTAACCTCCCATGCGACGGACGGCGGCCTTTCCAAGCCCATCGGTGTCCCCTACTGACCGTGGGCAGGGCGGGGAATTTTTGCGGAGATAAATCTCAACGCTGACCCAGCTGGGACTCGAACCTGGAAACTACAGATTACAAGCCTGGCGCGCTACCGACTGAGCCACCCCCGCCCCTTTTCAGCATTTAAAGAATTATAGAAGCTTTAGTTTTAAGAGATAAAAGAAAATTTATTTTATAAAACATAAAAGAAAGTTTAATAAATACCCCCTCAAGTAGCTGCTTGCCACAGAGGTCTGACAGGAGCCTGTCAGTCTAATTCGCCATAGTAGAAAGTCTGAGAGGAAGGCGAGACCTCAGCAGAAAGACAACACTTGAGCCTGACCCTGAAAGGTGATAACGAAGAGATTGCTGTTGGGACTTTTAAGAACTGTAGTCTCGAACCCAGGTCCCTTTTGATCAGTAGCTAAGCGCGCTAATCACTCGGCCACGAGACTGCTGGATACTAATAAACTTTTTCTAATTGCATTTTCCCAATCATTCCCTAGTTCGAATTTCCTCCGTTAGAGGACGCTAAAGACGTAAAATCGACTTCATTCTTTCTGAAAAGGAGCATTCCATTTTCGCTGAACCCAGGTCCCTTTTGATCAGTAGCTAAGCGCGCTAATCACTCGGCCACCAGACTGCTGGATACTAATAAACTTTTTCTAATTTCATTTTCCCAATCATTCCCTAGTTCGAATTTCCTCCGTTAGAGGACGCTAAAGACGTAAAATCGACTTCATTCTTTCTGAAAAGGAGCATTCCATTTTCGCTGAACCCAGGTCCCTTTTGATCAGTAGCTAAGCGCGCTAATCACTCGGCCACGAGACTGCTGGATACTAATAAACTTTTTCTAATTGCATTTTCCCAATCATTCCCTAGTTCGAATTTCCTCCGTTAGAGGACGCTAAAGACGTAAAATCGACTTCATTCTTTCTGAAAAGGAGCATTCCATTTTCGCTGGAAGTGATGTTATTGTTCCAGTTCATTCTGGTGTCGGAATTTTACTCTCGTACGGCATATGCGAACTTCTCCAACTCGCAAATGAGGAGAGCCATTAAAGAAGCTTCGGATGAAAGGGGGAGGGAACCGACGGGGGGGAGGGGAAGAACCCCTGTGGGAATGGACAAGGTCACCCATTACCAAAACGTTCGTGTAGGGCGTGATGTCCTTTTATTCCTGCACCAAAGTCGTCGATGGCAGTAATCCAAGAGGAAATTCTCTCTTCGTTAAACACATTTCATTCAAGTCTTTGTTTTCTTTCCATTCCGGGACAACTTGGGACTTAGTTCTGTTGTTGCCGTGAATCATCTTCGGTAGCTTCGTTCTGTTTTCGTTATGGATTCGATCAATGCGATGATGATGGCTGTAGGAGTCACGATTCCTTAATGAGGAATGTATTTCGAATGTTTATTTGCACAAGGCAGCCGAAACAAGGAACGAACACTCGATATAAATTTTAACGTAACGCAGTCAACCGACTGATGACAGCTGCAGAGAATTCTCTTAAAAGTTGTTCATTGGATCCCTTAACTCTGGCCTTGGGGTCCTTGTAACCTAATCATTTAGTTCAGGGATACCCAACCAATGGTTTCGACCAAACTTGGGTTACAAAGGTTTTTTTTTGAGCAGTTAGGAAAAGGCTTTTGCAGCCGTAATAAAATTGATAAAAAAATTGACCCTGGCAGGTTGGGTTGCTTTACCTCTGAGCGGCACTTTTTTGCACACCATGGGCTAAATGACCAGGTCACATGGACCCCGAAGGCTCAGAGAAGGTTGGGGGAGGGGAACCACTGGAACAGCTGTTGGGAGACAGATGGTAGCCTCCCGTCAAGGCCATCCAGCGTGTTCTTTAACGTGCACAGGGTATGTCTCTCCCGCACACGGGGCCACGGCTTAACGTCCCATTCGACGGACGGCGGCCTTTTCAAGCCCATAGATTCTGCCTCGATCCTTCCCCTACTTACCGTGGGCAGGGCGGGAAATTTTGCGGAGATAAATCTCAACGCTGACCCAGCTGGGACTCGAACCTGGGTTGGGTTGTTTTACCTCTGAGCGGCACTTTTTTGCACACCATGGGCTAAATGGCCAGGCCACAAGGACCCCGAAGGCTCAGAGAAGGTTGGGGGAGATGACCCACTGTTGGAACAGCTGTTGGGAGACAGATGGTAGCCTCCCGTCAAGGCCATCCAGCGTGTTGTTCGTGTATGGCTCTCCTACACATGGGGTCACGGCTTAGCGTCCCATCCGACGGACGGCGGCCTTTCCAAGCCCATCGGTGTCCCCTACTGACCGTGGGCAGGGCGGTGAATTTTGCGGAGATAAGTCTCAACGCTGACCCAGCTGGGACTCGAACCTGGGAACTACAGATTACGAGCCTGGCGCGCTACCGACTGAGTCACCCCCGCCCCACCCGGGCAGTTAGATTAAAGGTTCCGCTACCATTTCGGTCGTGAGGTGAATCGGGGTTGGAATTTTCGGTTGAGACGAATGCAAGTTTCAATTTTGGGTCACGAGACCAATGGAAACTAAAATTTTGGGTCGTGAGAAAATTTTAAATTTTTTGTGGGTCGCAAAACGATGGAAATTGCATGAATTTTGGATCACTGGAAGAATGGGCATTTGAATTTTGAGTCTCGGGACGAATAAGAATTTGAAATTTGGGACACAAGACGAATGGATATTAGGATTGCGAGACGAATAGACATTTATTTAGGGTTGCGAGACGAATAGACATTTATTTAGGGTTGCGAGACGAATAGACATTTATTTAGGGTTGCGAGACGAATAGACATTTATTTAGGGTTGCGAGACGAATAGACATTTATTTAGGGTTGCGAGACGAATAGACATTTATTTAGGGTTGCGAGATTTTTTAGTTGTCTCGCAACCCTAAATAAATGTCTATTCGTCTCGCAACCCTAAATAAATGACATTTATTTAGGGTTGCGAGACGAATAGACATTTATTTAGGGTTGCGAGACGAATAGACATTTTTTGAATCGCAAGGCAATGGGAATTACTTGGATTTTCGATCACGAGAGGAATGGGAATTTGAATTTTAAGTTTCGAGACGGAGGAGAATTTGAGTTATGGGGCACGAGACGACGGGAACATTTTAAATTTCTGATCATGAAATAAATAGGAATTTGAATTTTAGATCACGAGAAGAATTGGAATTTGCCATTCGTTTCGAGACTCAAAATTCAATTTAAATTTCGGGTCGCGAGATAGTGGGAATTATTTGAATTCTGTGTCACGAGACGAATGGCAGTTTGATTTTTGGGTCGTGAGCAAAAGTGTTTTGAGAAATCCGTTGTGTGCCAAAAAGTTCTGCTCAGAGGTAAAACAGCCCGACCCTTAGAATGGACCTTTTCAATGAACTTCTATTACCAAGATTACTCTTGCTTTCATTTCGTGTTGGTTTTTGTGTTTGTCAAAACGGCTCTTCCATCAGATCTTCCCAACTCTTTGACCGAGGGGGCGGGGGTGGCTCAGTCGGTAGCGCGCCAGGCTCGTAATCTGTAGTTCCAAGGTTCGAGTCCCAGCTGGGTCAGCGTTGAGATTTATCTCCGCAAAATTCCCCGCCCTGCCCACGGTCAGTAGGGGACACCGATGGGCTTCGAAAGGCAGCCGTCCGTCGGATGGGACGTTAAGCCGTGGCCCCGTGTGCCGGAGAGCCATACCCTGTGCACGTTAAAGAACACATTGACGGGAGGCTACCATCTATCTCCTAACAGCTGTTCCAGTGGGTCCCCACCCCCAACCTTCTCTGAGCCTTAGGGCTTCTTGTGACCTGACCATTTAGCCCATGGTGTGCAAAAAAGTGCCGCTCAGAGGTAAAACAACCCAACCCAACAGCTGTTCCAGTGGGTCCCCTCCCCCAACCTTCTCTGAGCCTTAGGGGTTCTTGTGACCTGGCCATTTAGCCCATGGTGTGCAAAAAAGTGCCGCTCTAGAGGTAAAACAACCCAAAACAACGAATTCAGTGAATGATTTCACCATCGTAACACTTCACTTTTATTTTTTGCGTTTTCGAGCGAGGAAGGTATGCATTTTTTGTCTGTTTTAAATCAAATTATTTGGTACAAATTATGTACTTTTAAAAGCCTAGAATTTTCTGTTGCTCACATTTATAAGCCTAGTGCAATCATTATTTAAACTTCTTCTATTCAATACAGATATTGTATATAAAAAGAGCAACTTTAATTAGCGAACAAAAGGGATTTTTCGTCTGAAAATGCTCCTGAGAAGTTCTCTTTCGTTGCTACATGAGAGCAGGAGAGCCAGGCTCAAATCTTGATGCATTGAGAGTCAGATCCTCGAAGAACTTCCTCGAAGCGTTAAAAGCTGGAGGGGGGTCGGAAAAGATGAGAAGAGGGGGCAATGGGACTGACCGTCTAGTCACGATATTTCGTGAATATGGATTTTGCGCCTGGTGAGAAAAAAGAAAATAAAAATCTGAAATCTGAAACTTGAGCTTAGTTTTTGTTTTCCTTCTCGTTGCTCAGCGTGGCACGGTTTCCAGCACCCGGATCTGTCCGTCTCTCTTTTTTTAAATCATCATCGGCATTAAAAGGAAGTAGAACTCTTAGACCCTTTTGCTGAGATGTCGGTGGTAAGGGTAAAAATTTTAATTTGAATATCAATAGCAGAAGAAAAAGAGTCGTAGGGGTCAGAGTTAGCCCTTCTTCGAATCTTTCGGACGGCGACGTCTCTTCAGCTGAGTTCATCGGACTCGGTCAGAGACGGGTGGGATGGAAATGGCTCAGTCGGTAGCGCACAATCTCGTGATCTATAGTTCCCAGTTTAGAGTCGTTGTTGTGCTGTTTTACCTCTGAGCGGCACTTTTTTGCACACCATGGGCTAAATGGCCAGGTTGGGTTGTTTTACCTCTGAGCGGCACTTTTTTGCACACCATGGGCTAAATGGCCAGGTCACATGGACCCCGAAGGCTCAGAAGGTTGGGGGAGGGGACCCACTGGAAGAGCTGTTGGGAGACAGATGGTAGCCTCCCGTCAAGGCCATCCAGCGTGTTCTTTAATGAGCACAGGGTATGGCTCTCCCACACACGGGGCCACGGCTTAACGTCCCATCCGACGGACGGCGGTCTTTCCAAGCCCATCGGTGTCCCCTACTGACCGTGGGCAGGGGAATTTTGCGGAGATAAATCTCAACGCTGACCCAGCTGGGACTCGAACCTGGGAACTACAGATTACGAGCCTGGCGCGCTACCGACTGAGCCATCCCCGCCCCCAGCAGTCTTAAGAGACTTGACAGCAAACTGATGAATAGTGAAAGAATTCTTTACACAAACTTCTAAAAATACACATTTATTTTATTAAACACTCAGTAATAAATATTGTTTCAAAGTTTTAATTAACTTCTGAAGTCAATTTTTGTGACTGATATTTTCATTGTTAAATATTCAAATTCTCATAGCTCATTAAATACTGAACAAATATTGTTGAAAATCGAGATATTGATACATTTAATTGGTATCATTATATGCTGTCACTTTTTAAAAACTTATTTTAGAAACTATAGAACTTCGACGTTAGCTTCCCATTAACATTGTTCCTTAATTTATGAAACCAGTTTATTTGATAAAAGTGAACGTTAAAATATAATATTTTGCAAAAGGGAGGTGTTGAACAGAAAAAGTTTGGGACCACGGATTTATCTGATTCATTGAATTTTAAAGAATCGTTCGCCAGCGATCCATCATTTGCCAAAGGTCCTCAAAATTAGGGCATTTACATAAATTTACGAAACTATTCTTCCAAAATCACACAGCATGCAATAAATAAAAATAATAAATACCCCCTCAAGCAGCTGCTTGCCACAGAGGTCTGACAGGAGCCTGTCAGTTTATGTGCCATAGTAGAAGGTCTTGAGAGGATGGCAGGACCTCAGCAGAAAAACGACACGAATATCCATGCCTTACCCGGGGCTCGAACCCAGGTCCCGTAGATCAGTAGCCAAACGCGCTAACCACTCGGCCACGGGACGACTCATTGCTGAATACTCTTTCAGAATGTTTTTGGATCAAGATAAATATCAAACGACCGAAACAGGAGAAATTGTCTTCGTAATAAAAAGAACCGTCTGCAATCACATACTGCACCTGATTGAGCCGCAAGTGCAGTGGGAAAATCGCCTCGCCCTAGGCGCCTGTCCCTCAGGATCATGTCTGGGGTCTCGACTTATGAGAGCTGCCATTCCGCGAAGTTTCCAGCGGGCTGCAGGACACAGCGTGCGCAACGCCCTGCCCACCCTCGGGACATGTGCTGGGAGGTTGCAACATTCCTGGCCCCGGCAGCCACACCTGGGTGCCAGCAGTTGCTTCAGGTGGGTTTGTCATCTCGCAAATAGCCCGGAGGGAAAAGAACACTCCTAAGTGCATTCTCTTCAGCTTGCTCGAGGAATAAGGCGCTGACGGCATTTCAAGTCGCAGCCTTTAAAACTTTTCGCACCGAGGTGGGTCACAGCCGATACAGGTTTCTGCACGTAGCAGAAGAATAAGCGAGGGTGGAGCCAATGAGCTCAAGGAAGACTAGTCTGCGTCTACGTTCTCAGGGTCTCTCGTTTCAGAAGCTTTATGCCTTTCTTTCGATTGTTACGAACGTTCCAAAAGGAGTTTCAGGAGAGAGTTGAGCCTGGTGTGTAAAGTGGAATACTTGAAACAGGTAAGTGTCAATTCGATTTCAACAAGGGTTTAATTTTTACAAGACCGTACACGGATTGTCAGAGTAATATACTGTCGTACAGCCGATCAAAAAAGTATCCGAACACTATGTTTGAATTACAGAATTGAGAAAAAATATCTGGAGCGTGTACAGCAACTGTAAACGCTCCAGTTACCGTTCACAGCAAACTGGAGCGTGTGCCGTTACTGCACACGCTCCAGTTTGCTGTGAATGGTAACTGCACACGCTCAATATTTCTGTGAGTGGGCCCACACGATCCAGGTCTTTGTGAGCTCACACGATCCAATATGCTGTGAACATTAACCGCAACCGCTCCAGTTTGCTGTGAACGGTAACTGCACACGCTCAATATTTCTGTGAGTGTGCCCACACGATCCAGGTCTTTGTGAGCTCACACGATCCAATGTGCTGTGAACATTAACCGCAACCGCTCCAGTTTGCTGTGAACGGTAACTGCACACGCTCAATATTTCTGTGAGTGGGCCCACACGATCCAGGTCTTTGTGAGCTCACACGATCCAATGTGCTGTGAACATTAACCGCAACCGCTCCAGTTTGCTGTGAACGGTAACTGCACACGCTCCATATTCATTGCATTATATATTCATACGCATTATATATATTTAAAAAATATCCGAACCCTATGGTTGATTACAGAATTCATTCACGTGACACGAAGGTTGCCAGATCACTAATTTCTAAAAAAAAATCGTTGCCAGATATTTTTTCTCAATTCTGTAATCAACTATAGTGTTCGGATACTTTTTTGAGTGACTGTACTAGGCCCTGCCATCCTTACCGACTTTCTACGATGGTATACAAACTGGCAGGCTCATGTTAGAACTCTGTGACAAGCAGCTGCTTGAGGGAATATTTATGAGAATTTAACTTCTGAAGATAAAGATCAAAAATAAAATATTTAAATCCCGATTTTCATCAATGTTTGTTCAATATTTAAAGAGTTTACGGAAACCGGAATATTTAACAATATCTTGTTTTATAGATATCATTCAGAAATTATAGATATCACTTTTTGTGTGTTGTGTTAGCTCTAACTAAGGCAGTGGTCGGCAGTGACTTCGGTCGTAGTAGCGCATGTCCTTGTATGAGAAGGCCGGTAAAAGCTAGGAGTAGCTTCTAGGATTCTTCTCTGTCCTATATGTCGCAAATCAAAAAAAAAATCAAAAAAATTGTCTGATACTGAACTAATCATTACGCAAACTTCTAAGATGTATATTTTATTAAATGATTTTAAACAATTCTTATTATTTAAGTTTTAATTTCTGCAGTAAATTTTTACGAATCATTACTGTTGTGAAATATTTCAAACTTCCGTAAATCTTTAAATACTTAACGAATATTGTTGAAAATCGAGATTTGAGTTCGGTTGTTTTACCTCTGAGCGGCACTTTTTTGCACATCATGGGCTAAATGGCCAGGTTACATGGACCCCGAAGGCTCAGAGAAGGTTGGGGGAGGGGACCCACTGGAACAGCTGTTGGGAGACAGATGGTAGCCTCCCGTCAAGGCCATCCAGTGTGTTCTTTAACGTGCACAGGGTATGGCTCTCCCGCACACGGGGCCACGGCTTAACGCCCCATCCGACGGACGGCGGCCTTTCCAAGAGCATCGGTGTCCCCTACTGACCGTGGGCAGGGCGGGGAATTTTGCGGAGATAAATCTCAACGCTGACCCAGCTGGGACTCGAACCTGGGAACTACAGATTACGAGCCTGGCGCGCTACCGACTAAGCCAACCCCGTCCCATTAATTGTATTGTGGTATGCATGATTGCTGTATTCGAAACTGCATTCATTAATGAGCCATTGATTATTCTGCTCCCCACTCCCGAATACCTACTGTCGTCACCCATGGCAGCATCTTTGTTTCAGAAAATCGAGCTAGTGTGGTCCTAAAATAACTCCCCTAAAAAGGAGAGAACAGCTTTATTAATGCAAAAAAAAAAAGCCACTTTTCTAGAAAAAATATAGCAAATTACAGCCTAAACTACTTGGCTGGAAGATAGATTTTTCCATGGGGTACATTTCTTTAGCAAATGTTAACTAAATTTGTAACAATACCACAGGCCTCAGATAAAGGAAGGTATTGGTTTGATATGTTTCTTACCTCTAAGCGTCACTTTTTTTGCACACAATGCGCTAAATGGCCAGGTCACAAGGGACCCCGAGAGCTCAGAGAAGGCTGGACAGCTTTTGGGAGACAGATGGTAGCCTCCTGTCAAGGCCATCCAACGTGTTCTTTAACGTGCGCAGGGTATGGCTCTCCCGCACACGGGGCCACGGTTTAACGTCCCATCCAACAGACGATGGCCTTTCCAAGCCCATCGGTGTCCTCTACTGACCATGGGCAGGGCGTGGTTTTTTGCGGAGATAAATCTCAGCGCTGGCCCATGGAGGGCTCGAACTGGGAACTGCAGATTACGAGCCTGTCGCGCTACCGACTGAGCATCCCTGCCCCAAAGATAGATACATAAATAGCAGTTTATTAATTGTATTACAATACACAAAAGTAAATTCCTCCAGATCCAGAAGCGTTGCCACTTGCATGTGGATTCAATTTTGCATTAATATACAATCAAATTTTTAAAACATTAATTACGAAATGGATACTCGAGCTAAAGGTAGAAAATTTGTTACATTAATTATGCCTTGCATGATTATAGTGTCTAAATACACATTTTGAGTCATAATAATGTTAACGAGTTTATTATATGTCAGTGTTAAATAAGTTGGTAGTGTTGGTTTACAATATTTAATGTTTTCTTAATCTAATAGGGGCGGGGGTGGCTCGTAATCTGCAGTTCCCAGGTTCGAGTCCCAGCTGGGTCAGCGTTGAGATTTATCTCCGCAAAATTCCTCGCTCTGCCCACGGTCAGTTGGGGACACCGATGCTCTTGGAAGGGCCGCCGTCCGTCGGATGGGACGTTAAGCCGTGGCCCCATGTGTGGGAGAGCCATACCCTGTGCACGTTAAAGAACACGCTGGATGGCCTTGACGGGAGGCTACCATCTGTCTCCCAACAGCTGTTCGAGTGGGTCCCCTCCCCCAACCTTCTCTGAGCCTTCGGGGTCCATGTGACCTGGCCATTTAGCCCATGGTGTGCAAAAAAGTGCCGCTCAGAGGTAAAACAATCCAACGTTAAAGAACACGCTGGATGGCCTTGACGGGAGGCTACCATCTGTCTCCCAACAGCTGTTCCAGTGGGTCCCCTCCCCCAACCTTCTCTGAGCCTTCGGGGTCCATGTGACCTGGTCATTTAGCCCATGGTGTGCAAAAAAGTGCCGCTCAGAGGTAAAACAACCCAACCCATTTAATCCCAAAATTTCAAGATTAGATATATCCCTTGTAACACGATTAAAATATCTACTAGTTACTGTTCTAGATGCCACAATCTTGTGTAACAATAATTCATCTGATAATCTTGTATTAATTTCAAAATTTTTGTTGTTCCCAAGTGTTTTAAATATGTTTCATCACTTGAAATACATATAATTTACGCACAGTAAAAATTTGTATAAATACCATCATCAACTTGTTCAAATTTCTGAAAATTCTTCATTGTATTATAATTTCAAAACTTAAGACCAGGATTCACATACTTGTGAGAAACTTTACTAATATTTCGACACCTGGCTGGGGTGTCTTCCGAAGAGGTTGCAGCTTTCTTAGATTACACTAGAAAGAAAGTTCCAACTATTCTAAGACAGCCATGAATACAAATATTTCATTATTGTTTAAGATAAATTTTGTGCATATTGAAATGGCTTAATGCAGCGGTTCTCAACTTTTTATGCTTCACGTACCCCCTGGAAATGTGTATGCAAATGGCGTACCCCTTATATAGATAGATAAAACCATAGTTATAGTATAATAATGCCAACTTAGCGACTTTTGAGCTCTCACGGCGTACCCCAAACAAATTTTACCGCGTACCCCACGTTGAGTTGTTTTGGGTTGTTTTACCTCTGAGCGGCACATTTTTGCACACCATGGGCTAAATGTCCAGGTCACATGGACCCCGAAGGCTCAGAGAAGGTTGGGGGAGGGGACCCACTGGAACAGCTGTTGGGAGACAGATGGCAGCCTCCCGTCAAGGCCATCCAGCGTGTTCTTTAACGTTGGGTTGTTTTACCTCTGAGCGGCACTTTTTTGCACACCATGGGCTAAATGGCCAGGTCACATGGACCCCGAAGGCTCAGAGAAGGTTGGGGGAGGGGACCCACTGGAACAGCTGTTGGGAGACAGATGGTAGCCTCCCGTCAAGGCCATCCAGCGTGTTCTTTAACGTCGGGTTGTTTTATCTCTGAGCGGCACATTTTTGCACACCATGGGCTAAATGTCCAGGTCACATGGACCCCGAAGGCTCAGAGAAGGTTGGGGGAGGGGACCCACTGGAACAGCTGTTGGGAGACAGATGGTAGCCTCCCGTCAAGGCCATCCAGCGTGTTCTTTAACGTCGGGTTGTTTTATCTCTGAGCGGCACTTTTTTGCACACCATGGGCTAAATGGCCAGGTCACATGGACCCCGAAGGCTCAGAGAAGGTTGGGGGAGGGGACCCACTGGAACAGCTGTTGGGAGACAGATGGTAGCCTCCCGTGAAGGCCATCCAGCGTGATCTTTAACGTGCACAGGGTATGGCTCTCCCGAACACGGGGCCACGGCTTAACGTCCCACCCGACGGACGGCTGCCTTTCCAAGCCCATCGGTGTCCCCTACTGACCGTGGGCAAGGCGAGGAATTTTGCGGAGATAAATCTCAACGCTGACCCAGCTGGGACTCGAACCTGCGAACTACAGATTACGAGCCTGGCGCGCTACCGACTGAGCCACACCCGCCCCTTAATGTATGAAGGTCTCGCGCTTCACCATGAAGAATAAACTGTTCTCGAAACCATTCTCTTTTCAGAAGAAAAAACGAGCGTCGTTCTTTGCCTTTCCATATTAATTTATTCATTACTTTCAACATGCGTTGCACGTGCAATAAAGGGCAACAAGGTCGTGACCTTCTCTTACTACGTCATCCAGTCACATCTGCTACCAGGGGAAACTCACGAACTGATAAAGATTTCGATTTTTATCGCGCGTGAGCAGCTCTCTTTTCCCCAATTAGATGCTTTCATTCCACACGTCCCAGGAATTCTCAGGTGCACGTGCAAATTTCGTGAACAAGGTCAACTGAAGTGACGTCAGTTTACCTTCGCTGTAAAACATGACGTCTGTGTCATTACATAAGGCAGCATTGTACAACTATTGTAATCACCGCCTAGGTGGCTAAGTGGTATCGTGATAGCACTGTAACTGTCGAAGTCTAGGTTCGAGTCCCGAGATCACATGGTCGTTTGCTCAATCATGTGTGCTGCGATTGTCACTGCATACTTTATTAATTCTGAGTTGGAAAATTTTTATTTATCAACGAAGGCTTTGAAACGATCAGATATTTATTCTTATGATCACGATTTTCATGCTTTTGGGTTGTTTTCCCTCTGAGCGGCACTTTTTTGCACACCATGGGCTAAATGGCCAGGTCACATGGACCCCGAAGCCTCAGAGAAGGTTGGGGGAGGGGACCCACTGGAACAAGCTGTTGGGAGACAGATGATAGCCTCCCGTCAAGGCCATCCAGCGTGTTCTTTAACGTTGGATTGTTTTACCTCTGAGTGGCACTTTTTTGCACACCATGGGATAAATGGCCAGGTCACATGGACCCCGTAGGCTCAGAGAAGGTTGGGGGAGGGGACCCACTGGAACAAGCTGTTGGGAGACAGATGGTAGCCTCCCGTCAAGGCCATCCAGCGTGTTCTTTAACGTGCACAGGGTATGGCTCTCCAGCATACGGAACCACGGCTTAACGTCCCATTCGACGGACGGCGGCCTTTCCAAGCCCATCGGTGGGCAGGGCGAGGAATTTTGCGGAGAAAAATCTCAACGCCGACCCAGCTGGGTCAGCGTTGAGATTTATCTCCGTAAAATTCCCCGCCTTGCTCACGGTCAGTAGGGGACACCGATGGGCTTGGAAAGGCCGCCGTCCATCGGATGGGACGTTAAGCCGTGGCCCCGTGTGCGGGAGAGCCATACCCTGTGCACGTTAAAGAACACGCTGGATGGCCTTGACGGGAGGCTACCATCTGTCTCCCAACAGCTGTTCCAGTGGGTCCCCTCCCCCAACCTTCTCTGAGCCTTCGGGGTCCATGTGACCTGGCCATTTAGCCCATGGTGTGCAAAAAAGTGCCGCTCAGAGGTAAAACAACCCAACCCAACAACTCAACGCCGACCCAGCTGGGACTCGAACCTGGGGACTATAGATTACGAGCCTGGCGCACTACCGACTGAGCCACCCCCGCCCCTATTTTCATGCTATTTGAGAGTACAGTGTATACTTTCTACAGTAAATATATATATATTACTGAACGTAAATCCAAAGTTTCAAATCTTAACTTTCATTAGAAGGAGGAGTTGGTTATTCCTTGTTTTTGAGAAACAAAAAGTTGTATATAACAATATTCAAAACTTGGACGGGTGGGTTGTTTTACCTCTGAGGGCCATTTTTTTGCACAGAATGGGCTAAATAGCCAGGTCATAAGGACCCCGAAGGCTCATAGAAGGTTGGGAGAGGAGACCCATTGGATAGCTGTTGAGAGACAGATGGTAGCCTCAGGTCAAGACCATCCAGCGTATTCATTAACGGGCACAGGGTACGGCTCTCCCGCACACGCTCATGGGTTGGGTTGTTGTTTTACCTCTAAGCGGCACTTTTTTACACACCATGGGCTAAATGGCCAGGTCACATGGACCCCGAAGGCTCAGAGAAGGTTGGGGGAGGGGACCCACTGGAACAGCTGTTGGGAGACAGATGGTAGCCTCCCGTCAAGGCCATCCAGCGTGTTCTTTAACGTGCATAGGGTATGGCTCTCCCGAATAAGGGGGCACGGCTTAACGTCCCATCCGACGGACGGCGGCCTTTCCAAGCCAATCGGTATCCCCTACTGAGCGTGGGCAGGGCGGGGAGTTTTGCGGAGATAAATCTCAACGCTGCCCTAGCTGGGACTCTAACCTGGGAGCTGCAGACTGAGCCAAACCCACCCCAGAAAAATGGGACGACCACCATTATTAACGAGAATCTGAAAAACTATAAATGATTCTTTCAGATCGATTCATTAATTAAGAACATGAACTCTTTTCACTGAATTAATTCTCGTGACGAATTTTTTCACTTTAAGTTTCAAAACCAATAAAATTAGAAAAATTGAGAAGACCACTGCTGTTGTCGTCACGCTGAAAAATAAAGAAACAGTGTTAAGGAGAAGCTATTACCACGGAATTCTTCGAAATCCAATTACTAAGAGTTCTTCGAAAAACCGATTACGCGGTTGTTTTTTAGAATGACTTCATTGAAAAATGGCGCTACCTGTAAACGAAAAATACGAGAATCCTCTGTTGTCAAGAGTAAGACATGGAGAGATTTATCTTAATCTTTTTTCCGTTTAAAACTTCCATTTTGAAATTCTAAACATTCGATCAATAGTTTTCTTCGTGTGGAAGAAATTAGGAGCCTTTTTTTTTTAGATGAAAGTGAATTGCGGAAATAGTCTTATAGATCGGAAAGAGGGAAAAAAAGTCAACATCTTTCAATAGAGTTGAGAGACAAATTGCTTTCTATACTTTTAAATATGACAAGGAAAAGACGTGAAGGAATAGAAATAGTTTAGCTGCGCGTGATTTTTTTTTGTTAAATTTGCTAATGTGGAAAATAATTTGTGAAATGGATATAGTTTGAAGGAAATATATAATAAATATAATAATGGAATATAATTTTTAATAATGAAATGTATAAATATTAATAATAGTGAAATATATTAATTATAAAAGTAACTTGGGTTTGAACTCCGAGCAAGGCATGAATGTTTGTGTTTCTGCTGAGTTCTCGCCATCCTCACAGATCTCTATGGTATATTAAACTGACAGACTTCTGTCGGACTATGTGGCAAGTAGCTGCCTGAGATTTTTTTATTATTAATATAATGAAATATATAATCAGGGTTGGGTTGTTTTACTTCTGAGTGGCACTTTTTTGCACACCATGGGCTAAATGGCCTGGTCACAAGGACCCCGAATGCTCGGAGAAGGTTGGGGGAGGAGACCCACTGGAACAGTTGATGGGAGACAGATGGTAGCCTCCCGTCAAGGCCATCCAGCGTGTTCTTTAACGTTGGGTTGTTTTACCTCTGAGCGGCACTTTTTTGCACACCATGGCTAAATAGTCAGGTCACAAGAACTCCGAAGGTTGAGACCCACAGGACAGCTGTTAGGAGACAGATGGTAGCCTCCCGTCAAGGCCATCCAGCGTGTTTTTTAACGTTCACAGGGTATGGCTCTCCCGCATTCAATTTCATTATTCAATTTCCCGCACACGGGACTACGTCTTAACGTCCCATCCGACGGACGGCGGTCTTTCCATGTACAATGGTTTTAAGCTCCTTATGTCAGAAAAAATCACGTGAAATGATTTTTAAGCTCCTTATGGTGTCCGGTTGATAGTATACGATTTTCTTTTTTGCGATCTTTGTGGCGATTAGTTAAAAAAAAAGTGTCTTGTTTTGAATAACAACGTCGCTCCGATTTAAGAACAACTGTCATATTTCCTTTCCATTGCAACATGCTTCCGGGCAGCAGCAGATAGAAAAGTTGAATAAACTTGAGTAGCAACTAATTGCTGTAAAATCTTCGGCTGAATAAAGACAATCCTTCCGAGTTCGGGGACGGGGGTGGCTCAGTCGGTAGCGCGCCAGACTCGTAATCTGTAGTTCCCAGGTTCGAGTCCAACTGGGTCAGCGTTGAGATTTATCTCCGCAAAATTCCCCGCCCTGCCCACGGTCAGTAGGGGACACCGATGGGCTTGGAAAGGTCGCCGCCCATCGGATGGGACGTTAAGCCGTGTTCCCGTGTTCGGGAGAGCCATACCCTGTGCACGTTAAAGAACCCGCTCGATGGTCTTGACGGAAGGCTACCATCTACCTCCCATCAGCTATTCCATTGGGTCCCCTCCCCCAACCTTCTCTGAGCCTTCGGGGTCCATGTGACCTGGCCATTTAGCCCATGGTGTGCAAAAAAGTGCCGCTCAGAGGTAAAACAACCCAACGTTAAAGAACACGCTGGATGGCCTTGACGGGAGGCTACCATCTGTCTCCCAACAGCTGTTCCAGTGGGTCCCCTTCCCCAACATTCTCTGAGCCTTCGGGTCCATGTGACCTGGCCATTTAGCCCATGGTGTGTAAAAAAGTGCCGCTCAGAGGTAAAACAACCGAACGTTAAAGAACACGCTGGATGGCCTTAACGGGGGGCTACCATCTGTCTCCCAACAGCTGTTCCAGTGGGTCCCCTCCCCCAACCTTTTCTGAGCCTTCGGGGTCCATGTGACCTGGCCATTTAGCCCATGGTGTGTAAAAAAGTGCCGCTCAGAGGTAAAACAACCGAACGTTAAAGAACACGCTGGATGGCCTTAACGGGGGGCTACCATCTGTCTCCCAACAGCTGTTCCAGTGGGTCCCCTCCCCCAACCTTCTCTGAGCCTTCGGGGTCCATGTGACCTGGCCATTTAGCCCATTGTGTGCAAAAAAAGTGCCGCTCAGAGGTAAAACAACCCAACCCAACCTTCCGAGTTCGTCCATGTTTGAAGCCGGGAACCTGGCCTTTGCCAGTTATGAAGAGAATCAAGATCGATGAAGAGAAAGTCGGTTTGTTTGGTTTCGGCGCATTAAAAGACATCGCTTGGCACGTGTCATAACACACGTCCTTACTTTCCGATGATCGATAGTCTCAAGGTCTTTTGCCGAGGAGTCAGACGAACTTCGTTGCACGTGGAGAAAGAAAACGTTTTATTGTTTAGGAAGAATCGTCAGGTCTCTTGTGCCTTTTGTAAAGTTATCTACTCGATTGAATGTTTTACAAATCAGGTTGCGCAACTCCGAAAGATTCTGGATTTGAATTGAAAAAAATCCAGAAAAGTCTCCTTAGGAATAAAATCAGTCCTTTCGTGTGAATCATTATTAACGATACTGCTGAGGATGGTCACGAGAGTTGGCAGGAGGGGGAAAATAAGTGGGGAAGTTGCCCCCCCCCCCCCCCCGCCCACCCTTGAAGTAATCGAAAAATTAATTTCTGATTAATTTTTGGAATATCTGATATTATTAATGTCCTGACATCCAGGCCCTATCTTAACTTTTTTTAGAGTATTTCTTATTTTTTAAATCGGCGATTTCACATACAATAAAATTTTTATTATATTTCAATTTACCAAGTTGAAGGGGGGGAGGACACAGTTAGAACCTGGCCCCAGGATCATTATTTACAATTTAGCTCCAGGTTCTTCATTTACAACTTGGCTCCATGGCTCTCATTTTACAACTTGGCTCCATAGTTCTCATTTTACGACTTGGCTCCATAGTTCTCATTTTACAACTTGGCTCCATAGTTCTCATTTTACAACTTGGCTCCATAGTTCTCATTTTAAGACTTGGCTCCATGGCTCTCATTTTACAACTTGGCTCCATAGCTCTCATTTTACGACTTGGCTCCATAGTTCTCATTTTGCGACTTGGCTCCATGGCTCTCATTTTACGACTTGGCTCCATAGCTCTCATTTTACGACTTGGCTCCATAGTTCTCATTTTACGACTTGGCTCCGTGGCTCTCATTTTACGACTTGGCTCCATAGTTCTCATTTTACAACTTGGCTCCATAGTTCTCATTTTACGACTTGGCTCCATAGTTCTCATTTTGCGACTTGGCTCCATGGTTCTCATTTTACGATTTTGCTCCATGGCTCTCATTTTACAACTTGGCTCCATGGTTCTCATTTTACGATTTTGCTCCATGGCTCTCATTTTACAACTTGGCTCCATAGTTCTCATTTTACGACTTGGCTCCGTGGCTCTCATTTTACGACTTGGCTCCATAGTTCTCATTTTACGACTTGGCTCCATAGTTCTCATTTTACGACTTGGCTCCATAGTTCTCATTTTACGACTTGGCTCCATGGCTCTCATTTTACGACTTGGCTCCATAGTTCTCATTTTACAACTTGGCTCCATAGTTCTCATTTTACGACTTGGCTCCATAGTTCTCATTTTGCGACTTGGCTCCATGGCTCTCATTTTACGACTTGGCTCCATGGCTCTCATTTTACGACTTGGCTCCATAGTTCTCATTTTACGACTTGGCTCCATGGCTCTCATTTTACGACTTGGCTCCATAGTTCTCATTTTACGACTTGGCTCCATAGTTCTCATTTTACGACTTGGCTCCATAGTTCTCATTTTGCGACTTGGCTCCATGGCTCTCATTTTACGACTTGGCTCCATAGCTCTCATTTTACGACTTGGCTCCATAGTTCTCATTTTACGACTTGGCTCCATAGCTCTCATTTTACGACTTGGCTCCATAGTTCTCATTTTACGACTTGGCTCCATAGTTCTCATTTTACGACTTGGCTCCATAGTTCTCATTTTACGACTTGGCTCCATAGTTCTCATTTTACGACTTGGCTCCATAGTTCTCATTTTACGACTTGGCTCCATAGTTCTCATTTTACGACTTGGCTCCATAGTTCTCATTTTACGACTTGGCTCCATGGCTCTCATTTTACGACTTGGCTCCATAGTTCTCATTTTACGACTTGGCTCCATAGTTCTCATTTTACGACTTGGCTCCATAGTTCTCATTTTACGACTTGGCTCCATAGTTCTCATTTTACGACTTGGCTCCATAGTTCTCATTTTACGACTTGGCTCCATAGTTCTCATTTTACGACTTGGCTCCATAGTTCTCATTTTACGACTTGGCTCCATAGTTCTCATTTTACGACTTGGCTCCATAGTTCTCATTTTACGACTTGGCTCCATAGTTCTCATTTTACGACTTGGCTCCATAGTTCTCATTTTACGACTTGGCTCCATACTTCTCATTTTACGACTTGGCTCCATACTTCTCATTTTACGACTTGGCACCATGGCTGTCATTTTACAACTTGGCTCCATAGTTCTCATTTTACAACTTGGCTCCATACTTCTCATTTTACGACTTGGCTCCATAGTTCTCATTTTACGACTTGGCTCCATACTTCTCATTTTACGACTTGGCTCCATAGTTCTCATTTTACGACTTGGCTCCATACTTCTCATTTTACGACTTGGCTCCATACTTCTCATTTTACGACTTGGCACCATGGCTGTCATTTTACAACTTGGCTCCATAGTTCTCATTTTACAACTTGGCTCCATACTTCTCATTTTACGACTTGGCTCCATAGTTCTCATTTTACGACTTGGCTCCATACTTCTCATTTTACGACTTGGCTCCATAGTTCTCATTTTACAACTTGGCTCCATACTTCTCATTTTACGACTTGGCTCCATAGTTCTCATTTTACGACTTGGCTCCATACTTCTCATTTTACGACTTGGCTCCATACTTCTCATTTTACGACTTGGCACCATGGCTGTCATTTTACAACTTGGCTCCATAGTTCTCATTTTACAACTTGGCTCCATACTTCTCATTTTACGACTTGGCTCCATAGTTCTCATTTTACGACTTGGCTCCATACTTCTCATTTTACAACTTGGCTCCATAGTTCTAATTTTACAACTTGGCTCCATACTTCTCATTTTACGACTTGGCTCCATAGTTCTCATTTTACAACTTGGCTCCATACTTCTCATTTTACGACTTGGCTCCATACTTCTCATTTTACGACTTGGCACCATGGCTGTCATTTTACAACTTGGCTCCATAGTTCTAATTTTACAACTTGGCTCCATACTTCTCATTTTACGACTTGGCTCCATAGTTCTCATTTTACAACTTGGCTCCATACTTCTCATTTTACGACTTGGCTCCATAGTTCTCATTTTACGACTTGGCTCCATACTTCTCATTTTACGACTTGGCTCCATACTTCTCATTTTACGACTTGGCACCATGGCTGTCATTTTACAACTTGGCTCCATAGTTCTCATTTTACAACTTGGCTCCATACTTCTCATTTTACGACTTGGCTCCATAGTTCTCATTTTACGACTTGGCTCCATAGTTCTCATTTTACGACTTGGCTCCATGGTTCTCATTTTACGACTTGGCTCCATGGCTCTCATTTTACGACTTGGCACCATGGCTGTCATTTTACAACTTGGCTCCATAGCTCTCATTTTGCGACTTGGCTCCATAGTTCTCATTTTACAAACTTCGCTCCAGGGTCCCCAATTGCTTAATCTGGCCTTGGCTTTGCACCTCTTTAGTTCAGTACAAACTCGGTGGAATTTAGGGTAATAAGGGCCCATAAAACATAACAAAATGCACCCCAATATTTCGAAGCTGGTGCCGAAATACAAAATTCCTCATTCGCCATCTATTTTGCACAGTTTCGTAAAAAAAAAATGCCATTTCGTTTACGATTTCCTTAAAAGTTGGAGACAGCATTTTTATAAAGGAAAAACATAATATTACAATATGTAAGCTGAATTAGTATTTATCGAAGTGAAATCTTTATTATAGAACGCTAAGTATGTCTTTCAAGGATCATTTTCCCTAACTCTAAATTTTGTAATCAATTTTATATTTCAAACCTTCGCCAACAGCAGATTAAAGCAGGGGTGTTAACGTTTGGAACTGAAACTAAGTTTGCTTTTTTTTTTTTGCACAAATTCCAGATAAAACCATCTCGTCAACTTCTGAATCAAAACTGTCAGTCATTATTGCCTTATAGGCATGGTGAGTTATAAGAACAATTTTCAGGTTGTAGTGCACACGTTCCTGAAACGTGATACTTTGAAAGGATGGGGCGGGGGTGGCTCAGTCGGTAGCTCGCCAGGCTCGTAATCTGTAGTTCCCAGGTTCGAGTCCCAGCTGGGTCAGCGTTGAGATTTATCTCCGCAAAATTTCCCGCCCTGCCCACGGTCAGTAGGGGATACCGATGGGCTTGGAAATGCAGCCGTCCGTCGGATGGGACGTTAAGACGTGGCCCCGTGTGCGGGAGATAGCCATACCCTGTGCACGTTAAAGAACACGCTGGATGGCCTTGAGGGGAGGCTACCATCTGTCTCCCAACAGCTGTTCCAGTGGGTTCCCTCCCCCAACCTTCTCTGAGACTTCGGACTCCATGTTACCTGGCCATTTAGCCCATGGTGTGCAAAAAAGTGCCGCTCAGAGGTAAAACAACCCAACGTTAAAGAACACGCTGGATGGCCTTGACGGGAGGCTACCATCTGTCTCCCAACAGCTGTTCCAGTGGGTCCCCTCCTCCAACCTTCTCTGAGACTTCGGACTCCATGTTACCTGGCCATTTAGCCCATGGTGTGTAAAAAAAGTGCCGCTCAGAAGTAAAACAATCCAACCCAACTTTGAAAAGAAAAAAGAACAAAAATTAGAGCAAGAAAGCAATGACGAAGAAATAATTTCTCTTCCAGTTTGGGAAAGAATATTCCGCGAACTTGTCATCACTTGCAAGTCGAAACTGATTTGTCATAACAGAAGTTAAGGAAACCATCAGTTGGGAGGGGACTGTTAAAGATGCTTCCATTCAAAATATCGAGGGAATTTTTTTTTATTTAACTAGAAAAATAAATATTTGGGTGAATATGGTTTGCTTTTTTTTCAGAGAGAATGCAATTTTTCATTTTCATACTCTTAACACCCATTAAAAGTGGAAATGGAAACTAAATACATGATTGGGTTGTGTTGATTTACCTCTGAGCGGCACTTTTTTGTACACCATGGGCTAAATGGCCAGGTCACATGGACCCCGAAGCTCAGAGAAGGTTGGGGGAGGGGACCCACTGGAACAGCTGTTGGGAGACAGATGGTAGCCTCCCGTCAAGGCCATCCAGCGTGTTCTTTAACGTACACAGGGTATGGCTCTCCCGCACACGGGGCCACGGCTTAATGTCCCATCCGACGGACGGCGGCCTTTCCAAGCCCATCGGTGTCCCCTACTGACCGTGGGCAGGGCGAGGAATTTAAATGGCCAGGTCACATGGACCCCGAAGGCTCAGAGAAGGTTGGGGGAGAGGACCCACTGGAACAGCTGTTGGGAGACAGATGGTAGCCTCCCGTCAAGGCCATCCAGCGTGTTCTTTAACGTACACAGGGTATGGCTCTCCCGCACACGGGGCCACGGCTTAACATCCCATCCGACGGACGGCGGCCATTCCAAGCCCATCGGTATCCCCTACTGCTCCTGTCAAGACCTCTGTAACAAGAAGTCACTTGAGAGGGTATTTGTTATATTTTCAATTGAAGGGTCTGTTGAATTTCAATTATCAAAATTATAACTGAATTAATTATGTAGATAGAAATAAGCACCGGTCGTTCGCCATTGAGCTCACTTAAGCATTAAAAATCATTTACTTGCACCTTTTAGAAAAAAAAAACGGAATTGTGTTTATTTTCTCCCCGTTTCATCCCCCCCCCTGCATCTCTTCTTCAGTGAGACTTATTTTTACGAGGCGGAGGTCTGGTGGAAGCTGGCTTGGCACGTGCTGGCAACAGGGGCATAAGCATTTCCTTGACAAACGAAACGACCTCAGATATTGACGAGAGATAGCCTCGCTATCAGCTCTCAGAAAATGCCACTAACGTCAGGTTAATGGCACCGCTAATGGGAATTAGCACCGTGTGCCTGAGCCCTAGAGTCTTCCAGACGGAGAGGCTACAGACCTTCTCGAGAAGTCCTCGGTGCTCCGGGGCACACTGCCATAAATGGTTCACCAATGACCACCTCTAGTGGCGATATCCCGCGGCGGAGTTGCCATGACAACTCCGCTACTGCCCTGAAGGAACTTGGCTCTTCCTATGTGAGTTAACTCTGACAAGTTCGCGACTACTCCCTCTGAATTATAGGAATTTTTGTGTTGTTGGTCTTC
>JAWZYU010001293.1:0-35000 GCA_038380435.1 Ryuthela nishihirai | reverse complement strand
CATCATTTCTCTCTTCGCTGGTGGAGCGTAAAATTCACTCTACAAATCTGTGCATTGTTGCTATGGAGCCTACTAAAAACAGGGAAAGATTTTACATTTTCGCAAGGATACAGCTTAAAGACAACGTGAAAAAAATTCCAGCCGATTCATCACAAGTATATGGAGATTATACCTGCTCATATGGCACTGTTATGGGATGAATGCCCAAATTCAGAGATGGACTTTAGAACTTTGAAAACCTCCCTCGTGCAGAAAGACCGAAGGAGCTGTGAACGAAAGAACCATTGGTGCTGTTCGTGAGCACATTAAAGAAAACTCACGCAACACTGTTCAGATAATTAGTTTAGAAATCAGTCTATCAATTGGCAACGTGGAAACAATTATTCATCATCATTTAAAGTTCTGAATGACCAGTGCCAAATGAGTACCCCACAAACTGACAGAACAGCAAAAAGGGGCTAGAGCAGACTCGTGAGAGGTAATGCTGGCAATGTTTGAACCTAGTGGTACCGAACGGTTAAAATACGTTGTCACAAGTGATGAGACATGGTTTCATTACTATACAACTCTCAGAAATATCGACAACTATGTTTGGGTTGTGAAAGATGAACCGCTTCCCCAATTCTTCGACAAGACTTTCGCTCAAGAAAGGTAATGTTCACAATTTTTTAAATTGCCAAGAAGTGGTCACCGTGGTCACCTTACCTGAAAAAAAATGACTGTAAATGGCTAATACTACACCAACATAGTTTTGTCCAAATTAGCTAAGGAGATGAAGGAGCAGCGTCCAACATCAGGCCAGTCAAGTTTTCTCCTTCGGCATTATAATGCCAGTGCTCACTAATTCCGGCAAATTACAGCCTATCTGGAGTAGGAAGAAATTAAACATTTATCCCATCCTGCATATTTACCCGATCTTGCACCATGCGATTTTTGTTGTTTCCAAAAATTAAAAAGAATCTTGCTGGGAAGCCTGTTTCAAGGGTGCAAGACCTTGCGGGAATGTGTTAGTTCAGTATTGCGGAGTATTCCCCAACAGGAGTATCAACCAAGCATTCCAGAATTGGAGTAGACGTCTGCAATTTTTCACAGATGCTTGAGGGAAGTATTTTGAAGGGCAGTAATAGTTTTGTTCAGGCAAGTGCAATGTTTTTCTTTGCAGATTCATCTCAAGAATGTTTTGAATGCCCATAATAAAAACCCACAAAGTTTGCCTTCTGGAACAAAAGATTAATTAGTATGCCAGTTTAGACCAAATAATTCTTGATTTATTATCGAGTATGAATAGAAATCGGTACATCATAAATTTGAAATGTACTGAATAATAAGGATTATGCCATTTTGTGACTGAACCGTTAGTCGAAATTGAAATAAATAGTAAGAAGAAATTTATTTCACAAATTGAAAATATGACCTCCTTTGTCCTTCATTTCTATTTTTTGTCCTCCATTTAAAACACTGACATCTGGTAACCCTAGTCATACCCAGTGCATGTTAAAGAACACTTTAAGATTTAGGTTTAAATATTTTTTACGGGAGGTTAAATCTTCACATTTTCCCAATCCTCCGACAATCCTCCAATAAGGTTAGGAAAAATGGTCAACATCTGTACAGTTGGACCCCTTTTCCTAACCTTCTCTGAGCCTTGGTGTCCTTGTGACATGGCATTTAGAAGCTTGTGTTTGAAAAAGTGCTTTTCAGAGGCAAAACAGCCCAACGTTTATGTCTTCTTTCTTTATGTGACTCCAAAGAATCGTTGCTGTGGACTCAGGGTTGAAGTGTGTGGGTGAGTTGTAAGACCTTCGCTCAAGAAAGGGGATGTTCATAATTTTTTAAATTGCCAAGAAGTGGTCAACGTGGTCACCTTACCTGAAAAAAATGACTGTAAATGGCCAATACTACACCAACATAGTTTTGTAAGGCCAACGTAATTCTATCTTTAAAGTATTTTCTGTGAGTGCCCTAAACTAAAGGGAATGGGGGAGAAAGTTCAATTTTAAAAGGTTATGAAAGGAAAGCATTTGATAAAGGCGCAATATTTTTGTATATATTATTTGTACCGCGCATATAATTCCGTCTAATAGAATAATAAATGGCTTTCAAATAATTTTATGCATACAAAAATTTCTTCTTAAATAGCTTGTACATGTTTTCCCAAAAAATAATTTCTGGTGATGGAAGGTGCATATTCTGGCTATGCATCTGTATTGCAGTGATTTCCATAATGGAACTCAGCTAATAAATCAATATCGTTGATATCAAAAACCGTAACGGATATAGGATTTACGTGTCCCTTCAAGGTCAAATAAAGGTTACACTTTAATCTACCTATGATGCGAATCCGCCAAAAATTACTTAGTAATCAGAATGCTAGGTATTTCTCACGTGGTCTCTAGTTGGATTATGGCTAGAATGTAGTTACATGGAATCACTGATTAGTTGATTATAGCTTCGACTGGCTGTTTAGCAGATTTTAAGCGAAGGATACAAATGTGCAGGTTTTTTTTACTGATAGAAATATAAATTAGTTACAGAGGCTTCCCTGTCATCTCTTAGACTTTCTTAGCATCTACAAAAAATTTAAGACCAACTCTACTATCTTGGGGCTCTGCTACAGTAGATGGATAACCATCCTTGGTTATTCCAACTTCACTTAATATATCTGTCTCTCTGGGTTTGGTTTGGTTTGCCTCTGAGAAGCACTTTTGTGCACAACATTAGGCTAAATGATGATATTACAAGGATCCCAAGTGCTTGAGATGGAGGCAAACTGGGCTGTTGTTAGGAGACAGAAGAAAGTTTTTCTTCAAGGATATCCATCGTGTTCTTTGACGTGCACAGTATACGGCTAGCTCTCATCTTTACATGGAACCACGCCTTAACGTCCCATCCGACGGACGGTAACCTTTCCAAGCCAATCAATGTCCCCTGTACGAGCAAGGGCACAGTTAAAGAAAGTAGAAATAAATCTCAATGCAGATTGAGAGTTGGACTTGGGAACTGCATATTACGAACTTGGTGCACTATCGACTGAGATAACCTCCGCCTTGTCTTGCTCGGAGTTTTGCATGAGCTTCCTTTATTCATTTTCACTGGTTCGCGTCTACTTCCTTTCAAATCTCTACATCATATCCTGTGTTCACACTTCATTTCCCGTCGCTTGCCCATTCTTTCTTTGCTGACCTCCCCCGTAGAAAGTAAGCGTCTTTTATGGTAAAAGAACCCACATTCCACACTCCAAATTCTAGAGCGGCTTAAGATAAAAAATTGCAAAAACACGAATATACTTAAAACCTCGCACGAGCCACCTAGCCTCTCTCACAAGTTTTGCCAGAGTCCATCTTTTTCCACGCCCGGAGCAAATGATGCTAGACAGTCCCTACTTCTATATACAATAGGATATCTCAGCAACATTCCAAGTAATACAATCATTTCACATATGGTTTTATTTGAATTCCATAAGAAAGTTTAATATTCGTAACCACACTTGAGTAGTAGATTGAGCATAAGAGTTTTTCCTAAGTAATACCGTCAGTCTTTTCGTTTCTAGGAATAATTTGGATCGTAGATCTCACACATTGTACACTACTTATGATCCAGAAATTTCTTTAAGTAGATATAGAGGTATTCATTTGACCTTGCACTCCATAGAGGTCACTCATTTGACCTTGCACTTATTTCATTTATTTCTGATTCTACCGCATTTCATCAGCCAATTGTACAGTCTTTCAATTTTGTATTGTACAATATAGGAAGTTGCTGCGAAAGAATTGCAAACATAAGGAAAGACAGCAACTTTTTAAACAAATACGGGAAAATTATATGAATAAATAGTGGAATTATACTTGTTCTAATGCTAAAACAATACTAGGAAATAAGGTTTAATAATTGCAGCAGATATACAACTTTTTAATTGTAATTATTACTATTGTCATTATAGATGATACTTGCTGTCCAGCTTTATTTGGCGGTTATGGATGCTGTCCCAAAGCAAACGCTGTATGCTGTTCTGATGGAATGTCCTGTTGTCCTGAAGGATACATCTGTTTGACACCTTTACCTCTCTGCGCTAAAGCAGGCAAGACTAACATTTCCGACAGACAGAACTGGGAAAAGACAACGTCAGTACAACGTCAACAGAACCTTAAAGCCAAAACTGTGTGTCCTGGAGGCAAACAGGAATGTCCTGGCGATTCTACTTGCTGTCCTACAGATTCACCATCAGTTGTTGGATGCTGTCCTCTCCCTAATGCTGTGTGCTGTTCCGATGGTCAGCATTGTTGTCCTTCTTCAACAGTTTGCAATCTTGGAAAAGGAACCTGCGATGGCCTGGGATTTTCGGTGAAGATGTTGAAAAAGGTTAAGCATATCTCATAGCAAATGAGTCGTTGTTTCAGAGCATAATGGAATATTTCTTATAAACAAACACTAGTATTGTTTATATTGGATGATATTTATCGAAAATAAAATTCAACAAAGCTATTTTCTGTTTTTTGAGTCTTTTAATGTGAGATGTAAAAATAAGAACATAATCATCATCATCATCATCATCCTCAAGCAGCCATGGGCTACGGAGGTCCAACCAGACCGTGCAGTTTAATTCTCTAAGCATATCTGTCCTGAGCTACATCTGCTGCATCCGGCCACTGCACACCAATTCTAACAAGATCCTGTTTGACATTGTCTGCCCACCGCATCCTAGGTCTCCCTCTCCTTCTGAGGCCTCTAGGCACACTGTTCATAACCCTATTCGCCAATATATAATTATCCATACGGGCAACATGGCCAAACCAGCGGAGTCTCTCTCTGCACAATATGCTGCTTAAAGGAGGTTGCAGACACCTTTCCCTAACCTCATCATTAGTTACAAAGTTAAACCACCTAATACCCAAAATACTGCGTAAGCATCTAGAATCAAAAGCATCTAGTTTCCTGTTATCTTGTTTACACAGCGTCCAAGTTTCACTATCATAACTAACCCTAGAAAGAACCAAACTATTATACAGTCTAATTTTAGTCTTTAGGTGTATACGCCTATTTCCCCACAATCTCCATAGATTCTTAAAAGTTAGGATTCTAAAAATAACTATTCGTCTGTTAATCTCATGCCGCACATCACCAGTATCAGTTACATAGCTCCCAAGGTAATTAAACTGTGACACCTGCTCAAGACTGCAACCATTCAGATTAACTGAATCACAATATGCCTGACCAATTTTCATCACTTTAGTTTTCTCTCTGTTTATAACCAAACCTACTCTACTACCAGTCTCATCAACAGCTCGAATGAAAGAGTTCATCTCATCAACATCATTTGCCAAAAGGGCTAAATCATCAGCATAATCTAAATCAGAAAGTTTCCTATCTCCAGCCCATTTAAGGCCAAAATCTTTCCCTTGAAGTGAATTTCGCATAACATAATCAATAACCAAGCTAAAGAGAAAAGGGGACAAAATGCACCCTTGTCGAACACCACAAGTAATGCTAAACCAATTGCTACAAGCCCTACCAACTCTCACACACGATTCAGTGTTATTATAGAGAGCTTTCATTATGTTAACTAACTTGTCTGGTATACCATATGATTTCACAATCAACCACAAATTATGACGATCAACAGAGTCGAAAGCCTTTTTGAAATCAACAAAGCTAGCAACCAAAGGTTTCTGAAACTCTAAACATTTCTCAAGAATCTGCCTAAGTGAAAATATTTGATCCACACATCCCCTACCACTTCTGAATCCACATTGCTCATCACGCAATTGACTGTCAACCAGATTCTTAATTCTATTAAGCACAATCATCGAAAGAACTTTACCTGGAACAGAGAGTAGGCTGATACCCCTATAGTTATCACAAGAACTGCGATCACCTTTTTTGAAAATAGGAAAAATAATAGCTCTGGTAAAATCATTAGGAACCATGCCTTTATCATAAACGTTATTCAAAATTTCAGTCATCCAAGTGTCATCCAAGTAACTGAAACATTCCCAGCTCTCAGCATTTCTGTAGTAATTTCATCTACCCCTGGAGATTTATGAAGTTTAAGTTTAGAGATAGCCAAAATAACTTCAGATTGTGTTATAGGGCCAACATTAAAGCTGCCAATACATCTATCATCATTACAAACAATGGGAGTAGAACTAACCACATTGTTTAGAACATCAGTGAAATGCTCAGCCCACCTAGCCATGACAGAATCCTCCCCTTCTATAACCTTACCTTGTTTATCCTTCAATCCCTGCATACCTGTCCGTTTTCTACCACACAAAACATTAACTATCTGGTACAGCTCTCTGCTGTTGGGCTGCCTAACTGCTTCCTCAGATTTGTCAGCCAAACCATCAAGCCAAAGCTTCTTATCAGTAGCTAACTGATCCTTTACACGTTTATTACGTTCTCTGTAATCCTTTCTATTAGGACTAGTAGGGTACTGATTAAGGACATTCCTGCAGTTCCTTCTTTCTGAAATAAGCTCAAGTGCCTTATCACTTAAATAATTCTGCCTCCTCTGCTCCTTTTTTCCTAAAAGAATACTGTTAGTTTCCAAAAAAGTCTGTTTAAAATGGCCCCATTCTTCCTCAACTTCGGTATTAAGCAAACCATGACTGTCATAATGACTAAGTAACCTATCATGGTAAGCTTTAGCTATAACTGGGTATTTCAGAGCTTCAGTATTAAAGGTAAATTTTTTAACCCTAGCACAATACTTTTTAAGTTTAAGTTGCAAGACACTTTTAACAAGGTAATGGTGAGATCCAATTTCAGCTCCCCTATATGCCCTGGTATTTCTAACAGAACTAGCCCATCTGCTGTTAATTAATATGTAATCAATCATATTCCTATGCAGCCCATCAGGTGAAACCCATGTGTATTTATGTATGTCGCGGTGTTTGTAATATGTGTTAGTTATTCTGAAACCATTGAGTTTACTTACCTGTAGGAGACTTTGCCCATTGCTATTGCAGCTACTAATACCAAAAGGGCCAATCACCCCTCTCCAAAGATCAGAGTCAGTACCAACTTTGGCATTGAAGTAATAATACATTGGCCTAGAAGTAAGAATAATAGATAAGAAGAATCACAATTCGTATCTTCAGATTTTTAACAAAAGTTATGAAAGTACGCAATTGTCAATTTTGTAGTTTTGAAACAAAAATTATTCTATAGATTCTGTGAAACATCTCTGAATCATTCTTTCATTAAAACGGATAAACTTGTATTAAATGTAGTACATTTTAAAATTGTAAATTGTAAAGTGCTTACTAAATCCAGATTTATGTAGAATTATTATAAAGCTTTTTGTTTCTACTGGTGATTTAATTTGGATGATAGGAACATTTTCATTAGAAGTGCACTTACTTTTTTAAACAATTCAAAATCCTATTTTTTTTTAATAATGGAAAATGTACATCGATCTTATGATTATTCACTCAGTGTTATATTTATATTCATATTCAAACAATAGCTTACTGTGTGTATTGAGTATACTGATTAATCTTCATTCTCTGTTCTTTTTTGATCCCATCTCTTTGTTATACATAAGGATGTTCGGTCATTCCACTCTTTCTTTTATTTACAAAGTATGTAAATTATTGGAATATAAGAATTCCGAGAAAGGAAATATTTTAGAATATATAAATTTCACAAAGCTAAAAGTATTGGTATTATATACACTATATTGCTGTTTATCATAAACAATAAGAATTTATTTCTGCTTTTTATCCCTTTTATGTACGAAGTACGAACGGTGGCTAGAATAAATGTATCTGAAGGAATTGGTGGGAGGGATGTTCAAAATAAAATATATAAGGTGTGGGACTGCCTTAGAAACTATATGTTGTTTAGGTTCTCAAGGTGGTGTGTGTATTTATAGGCTGGGGGGTTATAACCCCTTACCCTCCACCATCCCCGCCAAGTATCCTCTACTGACAGCAGGTAAAATTTATACTCCATGTAACTGAATAATATGCGTGTTCAAAACAAAGTATTGCTCATACAGATTAGTTTCTTGAAACGTAAGTGTTTCTATTTGCATTTTCAGAATTCTTTGGGGTGCGATGATTATGGAGGAGAGGGTTGGGTTGGGTTGTTTTACCTCTGAGCGGCACTTTTTTGCACACCATGGGCGAAATGGGCAGGTCACATTGGACCCCGAAGGCTCAGAGAAGGTTGGGGGAGGGGACCCACTGGAACAGCTGTTGGAAGACAGATGGTAGCCTCCCGTCAAGGCCATCCAGCGTGTTCTTTAACGTGCACAGGGTATGGCTCTCCCGCACAGGAGGCCACGGCTTAATGTCCCATCTGACGGACGGTATGGAGGAGAGGGAGCAGACCATATGCCATTGCCATTCTTATATGGATGCTCAGACCACTCGTATAATAATACTTATGGCAAAACAAAAGCACATTTTCTGCTCCTTAACTTTCAAAATAAGCATTTTTGGTGAAATTAGCACTGGAAATAAACTGAAGATCTCAATTTAATTTCTGAAATTTTTGAATTTTCAAAATATTCATTAATTTAAATAGTTTAGAAGATCGAACATTAAATAATATCATCGTACGAAGAATATTTCTTCAAAATGGAAGGAGATTGGCCACAGATCATAGATCATACATAGTGTGATAGGATGAAGTGCCGAGCCACTTAGCCAGCCCAGAGCTTCTTCAACGGAATTATAAAATGGCACTGATAAAAGAGTAAGGTAAACAGATGAAAATTGCCATGGAGGCTGTATCATCTGAAAGAAGAACGGGTTTTGAGAAAAAGAAAGCAAGAACACATTCTAAGACATTATTCGGTCTTTTCAACCTTTCTGGACATGCAAGCCCGGATCTAGTAAAATTCGAGGGGGGGAGGAGGAGGTGGAAACACAAACGAACCCGAAAGGGTGGGGGGAAGTAACCAATAGACTGGATTTACAATGCTTTATTACAAGCCGTCCTAGTAGTCAAGTGTTTAGCATGCTTGGCTACTGATCAAAGGGATCTGGGTTCGAGCCCCGGGTAAGGCATGGATGTTTGTGTTCTCTTTCTGCTAGATCCCGCCATCCTCACAGACCATCTATTATGGCGTATTAAACTGATAGTCTCCTGTCAGTCCTCTGTGACAAGCAACTAACATTCTGAATAGGTGAGGCCATGGCCTGCTAACCCCCCCCCCCCCACTTCCTAGATCCGACCCTTTGGACATAATCATAACTCATAGTGCTAGAAATAAACGTATTGATATGAGATGCCGCATTTTCAAAGAAGCCCCATGCAGGAGCTGCATAGAGTAGAATAGGCTTGATAACCATTTCGTTAAGACTTTGTTATTGATTGAAATATCCGAATCATTTGAAAGTAGAGGGGATAGCTTGAAGTGGAAATTTCTTGCGTTATTGAGGATGCTATTGATGTGAATATCCCAGTTTAATCTCTTATGAATTGTGATAACCAAGATACTTGGCCATGACTTTCATACAATTTGTTTATCAAAGATTTGGCAACATGGAATATGATGCAATCTCTTTTGGCTGCAGAGTACCGCTACACTTTTCTCAGCATTAATTTTGGTGCGCCAATTTGCGCATCATTTTTCAAAGTGCAACAGCATCTCTTGCATTCTTCTGATTGTAATCACTGACGAGGGGCGGGGGTGGCTCAGTCGGTAGTGCGCCAGGCTGGTAATCTGTAGTTCCCAGGTAGTTCCAGGTTCGAGTCCCAGCTGGGTCAGCCAGTCAATGATAACTGGTTCAAGATAAATCCATCTGACGTAAGATTGGGTTCTCAAAGGAAATGCTAGACCTAAGTCATCTCTATATGGCCATAATGGACTAGTCTATTTAGATTCTGAAAAGGCTGACGCCTTCTCCCATTCAGTTGAGGTTGTTTCAGACCAACGATGATGACGTTGATAGGGATTTCACTGACGAAATCAACATCAATTAGGCGCCGTTTTGCGCAACATTTTTCAAAGTGCAACAGCATCTCTTGCATTCTTCTGATTGCAATCACTGGCGAAATAGAAGAGCCATGAAGGCTGCATCATCTGCACGTCACCTTGTCAATCAATAAGTCTATACATAATTATACAAAAAGCATACATTATAAGTTTCTACATCAAGCTAACAACAATCACATTACATTTGCTACTTTTGGAGAATTCACTGACATAATTACAAATCTCAAGACAAAAAAGGCAGCAGGGCCTGACATCATTAGCAATACGATAATTAAAAATCTACCTAAAAGGATCTAGTTTATCTTCTAAATTTGATTAACCAAGCGCTGAAGAAGAAATACTCCCCTATCTCTTGGAAGAGAGCCATTATTGTCATGATTTCAGAACTCGGATAATATCCACTCTTCCCATAAAACTGCCGACCAATCAGTTTATTATTTTGCCTGGAAATGGTGTGAAAAATAATCGTCTTAAATAGTATTGAAACCTTTCTTGAACTCAACGATATCTTGCTACTGAAATAAATTGTTCCACAATTCATTCCACTATTCATCAGGTGCTCCTCGTAGTCGAAGCAATTGTAGAAGCCCAAAATGAAAAGGAATCAACAACTTTTCTCTTTTTGGATGTAGCAAAAGCGTTCGATAGTGCTTGAATCGAGGGACTCGTCTTCAGACTTATTCCTAACAAGTTTCTTCAGCTAGAGTGACTATGTTGAAAACTATCTTACTGATAGAACATATCAAGTCCGAGTTGAAAATGACATGTCGACTACCAAAAGGATTTCAACTGGAATGTCTCAGGGCTCACTTGTCGATCTGATCCAATTTAATATTTTTCTCCCGATGTCACTAATATTGACAAAGTGACGATGCAGATGATGCGGCCTTCATGGCATCTTCTATTTCGTCAGTGATTATTTGGATTGGGTTGTGTTACCTTTGAGGGCACTTTTTTGCACACTATGCGCTAAATGGCCAGGTCACAAGGACCCCGAAGGCTCAGAGAAGTTTGGGGGGAGGGGACCCACTGGAACAGCTGTTAGGAGACAGATGGTAGCCCCCCGTCAAGGCCATCCAGCGTGTTCTTTAACGTGCACAGGGTATGGCTCTCCCGCACACGGGCCACGGCTTAACGTACCATCCGACGGACGGCGGCCTTTCCAAGCCCATCGGTGTTCCCTACTGACCGTGGGCAGGGCGGGAAATTTTGCGGAGATAAATATCAACGCTGACCCAGCTGGGACTCGAACCTGGAACTACCTGGGAACTACAGATTACGAGCCTGGCGCACTACCGACTGAGCCACCCCCGCCCCTCGTCAGTGATTACAATCAGAAGAATGCAACAGATGCTGTTGCACTTTGAAAAATGATGCGCAAATTGGCGCACCAAAATTAATGCTGAGATAAGTGTAGCGGTACTCTGCAGCCAAAAGAGATTGCATCATATTCCATGTTGCCAAATCTTTGATAAACAATTGTATGAAAGTCATGACCAAGTATCTTGGTTATCACAATTCATAAGAGATTAAACTGGGATATTCACATCAATAGCATCCTCAATAACGCAAGAAATTTCCAATTCAAGCTATCCCCTCTACTTTCAAATGATTCGGATATTTCAATCAATAACAAAGTCTTAACGAAATGGTTATCAAGCCTATTCTACTCTATGCAGCTCCTGCATGGGGCTTCTTTGAAAATGCGGCATCTCATATCAATACGTTTATTTCTAGCACTATGAGTTATGATTATGCCCAAAGGGTCGGATCTAGGAAGTTGGGGGGGGGGGGTTAGCAGGCCATGGCCTCACCTATTCAGAATGTTAGTTGCTTGTCACAGAGGACTGACAGGAGACTATCAGTTTAATACGCCATAATAGATGGTCTGTGAGGATGGCGGGATCTAGCAGAAAGAGAACACAAACATCCATGCCTTACCCGGGCTCGAACCCAGATCCCTTTGATCAGTAGCCAAGCATGCTAAACACTTGACTACTAGGACGGCTTGTAATAAAGCATTGTAAATCCAGTCTATTGGTTACTTCCCCCCACCCTTTCGGGTTCGTTTGTGTTTCCACCTCCTCCTCCCCCCTCGAATTTTACTAGATCCGGGCTTGCATGTCCAGAAAGGTTGAAAAGACCGAATAATGTCTTAGAATGTGTTCTTGCTTTCTTTTTCTCAAAACCCGTTCTTATTTCAGATGATACAGCCTCCATGGCAATTTTCATCTGTTTACCTTACTCTTTTATCAGTGCCATTTTATAATTCCGTTGAAGAAGCTATGGGCTGGCTAAGTGACTCGGCACTTCATCCTATCACACTATGTATGATCTATGATCTGTGGCCAATCTCCTTCCATTTTGAAGAAATATTCTTCGTACGATGATATTATTTAATGTTCGATCTTCTAAACTATTTAAATTAATGAATATTTTGAAAATTCAAAAATTTCAGAAATTAAATTGAGATCTTCAGTTTATTTCCAGTGCCAATTTCACCAAAAATGCTTATTTTGAAAGTTAAGGAGCAGAAAATGTGCTTTTGTTTTGCCATAAGTATTATTATACGAGTGGTCTGAGCATCCATATAAGAATGGCAATGGCATATGGTCTGCTCCCTGTCCTCCATACCGTCCGTCGGATGGGACGTTAAGCCGTGGCCTCCTGTGCGGGAGAGCCATACCCTGTGCACGTTAAAGAACACGCTGGATGGCCTTGACGGGAGGCTACCATCTGTCTTCCAACACTGTTCCAGTGGGTCCCCTCCCCCAACCTTCTCTGAGCCTTCGGGGTCCATGTGACCTGGCCATTTAGCCCATGGTGTGCAAAAAAGTGCCGCTCAGAGGTAAAACAACCCAACCCAACCCTCTCCTCCATAATCATCGCACCCCAAAGAATTCTGAAAATGCAAATAGAAACACTTACGTTTCAAGAAACTAATCTGTATGAGCAATACTTTGTTTTGAACACGCATATTATTCAGTTACATGGAGTATAAATTTTACCTGCTGTCAGTAGAGGATACTTGGCGGGGATGGTGGAGGGTAAGGGGTTATAACCCCCCAGCCTATAAATACACACACCAGCTTGAGAACTTAAACAACATATAGTTTCTAAGGCAGTCCCACACCTTATATATTTTATTTTGAGCATCCCTCCCATCAATTTCTTCAGATACATTTATTCTAGCCACCGTTCGTACTTCGCACATAAAAGTGATAAAAGCAGAAAAAAATTCTTATTGTTTATGATAAACAGCAATATAGTGTATATAATACCAATACTTTTAGCGTTGTGAAAATTATATATTTTAAAATATTTCCTTTCTCGGAATTCTTATATTCCAATAATTTACATACTTTGTAAATAAAAGAAAGAGTGGAATGACCGAACATCCTTATGCATAACAAAAAGATGGGATCAAAAAAGAACAGAGAATGAAGTTTAATCAGTATACTCAATAAACACAGTAAGCTATTGTTTGAATATGAATATAAATATAACACTGAGTGAATAATAATAAGATCGATGTACATTTTCCATTATTAAAAAAAATAGGATTTTGAATTGTTTAAAAAAGTAAGTGCACTTCTAATGAAAATGTTCCTATCATCCAAATTAAATCACCAGTAGAAACAAAAAGCTTTAGAATAATTCTACATAAATCTGGATTTAGTAAGCACTTTGCAATTTAAAATTTTAAAATGTACTACATTTAATACAAGTTTATCCGTTTAAATGAAAGAATGATTCAGAGATGTTTCACAGAATCTGTAGAATAATTTTTGTTTCAAAACTTACAAAATTGACAATTGCGTACTTTCATAACTTTTGTTAAAAATCTGAAGATACGAATTGTGATTCTTCTTATCTATTATTCTTACTTCTAGGCCAATGTATTATTACTTCAATGCCAAAGTTGGTACTGACTCTGATCTTTGGAGAGGGGTGATTGGCCCTTTTGGTATTAGTAGCTGCAATAGCAATGGGCAACCTCTCCTACAGGTAAGTAAACTCAATGGTTTCAGAATAACTAACACATATTACAAACACCGCGACATACATAAATACACATGGGTTTCACCTGATGGGCTGCATAGGAATATGATTGATTATATATTAATTAACAGCAAATGGGCTAGTTCTGTTAGAAATACCAGGGCATATAGGGGAGCTGAAATTGGATCTCAACATTACCTTGTTAAAAGTGTCTTGCAACTTAAACTTAAAAAGTGTTGTGCTAGGGTTAAAAATTTACCTTTAATACGGAAGCTCTGAAAGACCCAGTTATAGCTAAAGCTTACTATGATAGGTTAGTTAGTCATTATGACAGTCATGGTATGCTTACTACTGAAATTGAGGAAGAATGGGGCCATTTTAAGCAGGCTTTTTAGGAAAAAAGGAGCAGAGGAGATAGAATTATGTAAGTGATAAGGCACTTGAGCTTATTTCAGAAAGAAGGAACTGCAGGAATGTCATTAATCGGTACCCTACTAGTCCTAATAGAAAGGATTACAGAGAGCTTAATAAACGTGTAAAGGATCTCTTAGCTACTGATAAGAATCTTTGGCTTGTTGTTTTGGCTCACAAATCTGAGGAAGCAGTTAGGCAGCAAAACAGCAGAGAGCTGTACCAGATAGTTAATGTTTTGTGTGGTAGAAAACGGACAGGTATGCAGGGATTGAAGGATAAACAAGGTAAGGCTATAGAAGGTGAGGATCCTGTCATGGCTAGATGGGCTGAACATTTCACTGATATTCTAAACAATGTGGTTAGTTCTACTCCCATTGTTTGTAATGATGATAGATGCATTGGCAGCTTTAATGTTGGCCCTATAACACAATCTGAAGTTATTTTGGCTATCTCTAAACTTAAACTTCATAAATCTCCAGGGGTAGACGAAATTACTACAGAATTTTGCTGATTACTACAGAAATTGCTCAGAGCTGGGAATGTTTCGGTTACCTCCTGGATGACTGAAATTTTGAATAACTTTTATGATAAAGGCATGGTTCCTAAAGATTTTACCATAGCTATTATTATTCATATTTTCAAAAAAGGTGATCGCAGTTCTTGTGATAACTATAGGGGTATCAGCCTACTCTCTGTTCCAGGTAAAGTTCTTTCCCTGATTGTGCTTAATAGAATTAAGAATCTGTTGACAGGCAATTGCGTGATGAGCAATGTGGATTCAGAAGTGGTAGGGGATGTGTAGATCAGATATTTTCACTTAGGCAGATTCTCTAGAAATGTTTAGAGTTTCAGAAACCTTTGGTTGCTAGCTTTGTTAATTTCGAAAAGGCTTTCGACTCTGTTGATCGTCATAATTTGTGGTTGATTGTGATATCATATGGTATACCAGACAAGTTAGTTAACATAATGAAAGCTATCTATAATAACACTGAGTCATGTGTGAGAGTTGGTAAGTCTTGTAGCAATTGGTTTAGCATTACTTCTGGTATTCGAGAAGAGTGCATTTTGTCTCCTTTTCTTTTTAGTTTGGTTGTTGATTATGTTATGAGAAAATCACTTCAAGGGAAAGCTTTTGGTCTTAAATGGGCTGGAGATACGAAAATTTCTGATTTAGATTATGCTGATCATTTAGCCCTTTTGGCAAATGATGTTGATGAGATGAACTCTTTCATTGTAGCTGTTGATGAGACTGGTAGTAGAGTAGGTTTGGTTATATACAGAGAGAAAACTAAAGTGATGGAAATTGGTCAGGCAGGTTGTGATTCAGTTAATCTGAATGGTTGCAGTCTTGAGTAGGTGTCACAGTTTAATTACCTTGGGAGCTATGTAACTGATACTGGTGACGTGCGGCATGAGATTAACAGACGAATAGGTATTGCTCCTGGGACTTTTAAGAATCTATGGAGATTGTGGAGAAATAGGCGTATACACCTAAAGACTAAAATTAGACTGTATAATAGTTTGGTTCTTTCTAGGGTTAGTTATGGTAGTGAAACTTGAACGCTGTGTAAACAAGATAACAGGAAACTAGATGCTTTTGATTCTAGATGCTTACGCAGTATTTTGGGTATTAGGTGGTTTAACTTTGTAACTAATGATGAGGTTAGGGAAAGGTGTCTGCAACCTCCTTTAAGCAGCATATTGTGCAGAGAGAGACTCCGCTGGTTTGGCCATGTTGCCCGTATGGATAATTATATATTGGCGAATAGGGTTATGAACAGTGTGCCTAGAGGCCTCAGAAGGAGAGGGAGACCTAGGATGCGGTGGGCAGACAATGTCAAACAGGATCTTGTTAGAATTGGTGTGCAGTGGCCGGATGCAGCAGATGTAGCTCAGGACAGATATGCTTAGAGAATTAAACTGCACGGTCTGTTTGGACCTCCGTAGCCCATGGCTGCTTGAGGATGATGATGATGATGATTATGTTCTTATTTTTACATCTCACATTAAAAGACTCAAAAAACAGAAAATAGCTTTGTTGAATTTTATTTTCGATAAATATCATCCAATAGAAACAATACTAGTGTTTGTTTATAAGAAATATTCCATTATGCTCTGAAACAACGACTCATTTGCTATGAGATATGCTTAACCTTTTTCAACATCTTCACCGAAAATCCCAGGCCATCGCAGGTTCCTTTTCCAAGATTGCAAACTGTTGAAGAAGGACAACAATGCTGACCATCGGAACAGCACACAGCATTAGGGAGAGGACAGCATCCAACAACTGATGGTATATCTGTTGGACAGCAAGTGGAATCGCCAGGACATTCCTGTTTGCCTCCAGGACACACAGTTTTGGCTTTAAGGTTCTGTTGACGTTGTACTGACGTTGTCTTTTCCCAGTTCTGTCTGTCGGAAATGTTAGTCTTGCCTGCTTTAGCGCAGAGAGGTAAAGGTGTCAAACAGATGTATCCTTCAGGACAACAGGACATTCCATCAGAACAGCACACAGCGTTTGCTTTGGGACAGCATCCATAACCGCCAAATAAAGCTGGACAGCAAGTATCATCTATAATGACAATAGTAATAATTGCAATTAAAAAATTATATATCTGCTGCAATTATTAAACCTTATTTCCTAGTATTGTTTTAGCATTAGAATAAGTATAATTCCACTATTTATTCATATAATTTTCCCGTATTTGCTTAAAACGTTGCAGTCTTTCTTTATGTTTGTAATTCTTTCGCAGCAACTCCCTATATTGTAGAATAGAAAATTGAAAGACTGTACAATAGGCTGATGAAATGCGGTAGAATCAGAAATAAATGAAATAAGTGCAAGGTCAAATGAATGACCTCTATGGAGTGCAAGGTCAAATGAATACCTCTATATCTACTTAAAGAATTTCTGGATCATAAATAGAGTACAATGTGTGAGATCTACGATCCAAATTATTCCTAGAAACGAAAAGACTGACGGTATTACTTAGGAAAAACTCTTATGCTCAACCTACTACTCAAGTGTGGTTACGAATATTAAAATTTCTTATGGAATTCAAATAAAACCATATGTGAAATGATTGTATTACTTGGAATGTTGCTGAGATATCCTATTGTATATAGAAGTAGGGACTGTCTAGCATCATTTGCTCCGGGCGTGGAGAAAGATGGATTCTAGTAAAACTTGTGAGAGAGGCTAGGTGGCTCGTGAGAGGTTTTCAGTATATTCGTGTTTTTGCAATTTTTTATCTTAAGCCGCTCTAGAATTTGGAGTGTGGAATGTGGGTTCTTTTACCATAAAAGACGCTTACTTTCTACGGGGGAGGTCAGCAAAGAAAGAATGGGCAAGCGACGGGAAATGAAGTGTGAACACAGGATATGATGTAAAGATTTGAAAGGAAGTAGACGCGAACCAGTGAAAATGAATAAAGGAAGCTCATGCAAAACTCCGAGCAAGACAAGGAGGAGGTTATCTCAGTCGATAGCGCACCAAGTTCGTAATATGCAGTTCCCAAGTCCAACTCTCAATCTGCATTGAGATTTATTTCTACTTTCTTTAACTGTGCCCTTGCTCGTACAGGGGACATTGATTGGCTTGGAAAGGCTATCGTCCGTCGAATGGGACGTTAAGGCGTGGTTCCATGTGAAGATGAGAACTAGCCGTATACTGTGCACGTCAAAGAACACGATGGATAGCCTTGTAGGAAAACTTTCTTCTGTCTCCTAACAACAGTCCAGTTTGCCTCCATCTCAAGCACTTGGGATCCTTGTAATATCATCATTTAGCCTAATGTTGTGCACAAAAGTGCTTCTCAGAGGCAAACCAAACCAAACCCAGAGAGACAGATATATTAAGTGAAGTTGGAATAACCAAGGATGGTTATCCATCTACTGTAGCAGAGCCCCAAGATAGTAGAGTTGGTCCTAAATTTTTTGTAGATGCTAAGAAAGTCTAAGAGATGACAGGGAAGCCTCTGTAACTAATTTATATTTCTATCAGTAAAAAAAACCTGCACATTTGTATCCTTCGCTTAAAATCTGCTAAACAGCCAGTCGAAGTTATAATCAACTAATCAGTGATTCCATGTAACTACATTCTAGCCATAATCCAACTAGAGACCACGTGAGAAATACCTAGCATTCTGATTACTAAGTAATTTTTGGCGGATTCGCATCATAGGTAGATTAAAGTGTAACCTTTATTTGACCTTGAAGGGACACGTAAATCCTACATCCGTTACGGTTTTTGATATCAACGATATTGATTTATTAGCTGAGTTCCATTATGGAAATCACTGCAATACAGATGCATAGCCAGAATATGCACCTTCCATCACCAGAAATTATTTTTTGGTAAAATATGTACAAGCTATTTTAGAAGAAATGTTTGTATGCATAAAATTATTTGAAAGCCATTTATTATTCTATTAGACGGAATTATATGCGCGGTACAAATAATATATACAAAAATATTGCGCCTTTATCAAATGCTTTCCTTTCATAACCTTTTAAAATTGAACTTTCTCCCCATTCCCTTTAGTTTAGGGCACTCACAGAAAATACTTTAAAGATAGAATTACGTTGGCCTTACAAAACTATGTTGGTGTAGTATTGGCCATTTACAGTCATTTTTTTCAGGTAAGGTGACCACGTTGACCACTTCTTGGCAATTTAAAAAATTTTGAACATCCCCTTTCTTGAGCGAAGGTCTTACAACTCACCCACACACTTCAACCCTGAGTCCACAGCAACGATTCTTTGGAGTCACATAAAGAAAGAAGACATAAACGTTGGGCTGTTTTGCCTCTGAAAAGCACTTTTTCAAACACAAGCTTCTAAATGCCATGTCACAAGGACACCAAGGCTCAGAGAAGGTTAGGAAAAGGGGTCCAACTGTACAGATGTTGACCATTTTTCCTAACCTTATCGGAGGATTGTCGGAGGATTGGGAAAATGTGAAGATTTAACCTCCCGTAAAAAATATTTAAACCTAAATCTTAAAGTGTTCTTTAACATGCACTGGGTATGACTAGGGTTACCAGATGTCAGTGTTTTAAATGGAGGACAAAAAATAGAAATGAAGGACAAAGGAGGTCATATTCTCAATTTGTGAAATAAGTTTCTTCTTACTATTTATTTCAATTTCGACTAACGGTTCAGTCAGAAAATGGCATAATCCTTATTATTCAGTACATTTCAAATTTATGATGTACCGATTTCTATTCATACTCGATAACAAATCAAGAATTATTTGGTCTAAACTGGCATACTAATTAATCTTTCGTTCCAGAAGGCAAACTTTGTGGGTTTTTATTATGGGCATTCAAAACATTCTTGAGATGAATCTGCAAAGAAAAACATTGCATTGCCTGAACAAAACTATTACTGCCCTTCGAAATACTTCCCTCAAGCATCTGTGAAAAATTGCAGACGTCTACTCCAATTCTGGAATGTTTGGTTGATAATACTCCGCAGTTCTGAACTAACAAATTCCAGCAAGGTCTTGCACCCTTGAAACAGGCTTCCCAGCAGGTTTCTTTTTAATTTTTGGAAACAACAAAAATCGCATGGTGCAAGATCGGGTAAATATGCAGGATGGGATAAATGTTTAATTTCTTCCTACTCCAGATAGGCTGTAATTTGCCGGAATTAGTGAGCACTGGCATTATAATGCCGAAGGAGAAAACTTGACTGGCCTGATGTTGGACGCTGCTCCTTCATCTCCTTAGCTAATTTGGACAAAACTATGTTGGTGTAGTATTAGCCATTTACACTCATTTTTTTCAGGTAAGGTGACCACGGTGACCACTTCTTGGCAATTTAAAAAATTGTGAACATTACCTTTCTTGAGCGAAAATCTTGTCGAAGAAGTGGGGAAGCGGTTCATCTTTCACAACCCAAACATAGTTGTCGATATTTCTGAGAGTTGTATAGTAATGAAACCATGTCTCATCACTTGTGACAACGTATTTTAACCGTTCGGTACCACTAGGTTCAAACATTGCCAGCATTACCTCTCACGAGTCTGCTCTAGCCCCTTTTTGCTGTTCTGTCAGTTTGTGGGGTACTCATTTGGCACTGGTCATTCAGAACTTTAAATGATGATGAATAATTGTTTCCACGTTGCCAATTGATAGACTGATTTCTAAACTAATTATTCTGAACAGTTGCGTGAGTTTTCTTTAATGTGTTCACGAACAGCACCAATGGTTCTTTCGTTCACAGCTCCTTCGGTCTTTCTGCACGAGGGAGGTTTTCAAAGTTCTAAAGTCCATCTCTGAATTTGGGCATTCATCCCGTAACAGTTCCATATGAGCAGGTATAATCTCCATATACTTGTGATAAATCGGCTGGAATTTTTTTCACGTTGTCTTCAAGCTGTATCCTTGCGAAAATGTAAAATCTTTCCCTATTTTTAGTAGGCTACATAGCAACAATGCACAGATTTGTAGAGTGAATTTTACGCTCCACCAGCGAAGAGAGAAATGATGATAAGACCTTTGTTTTTAACACGTAATGACAAGTTTAGATAAACTTTCAAACATGTCGGAGCTTAACGTCGGAGGCACAAGTGCAATTCTACAGTCACGTGTTAAGAACTTTTTGAATTCCCTCCGTAACTCTGACTGAGTTAGTGGACAGCAGTGGCTTCGGGTAAGGTATACTCTTTCATGAGAATGTTTGTACAAACTACGAGAAGTCTCTTAATTCCTTCGCGGTCCATCACGTTGAAAATTATAAATAATAAAACTGTTCGCAACTTTCATAGATCCATCCATACGTGGGCGGAAGTCAAATTTTATGCAATTTTCTGAAGCGCATACTTTTTCAATCTGGCATGTGAATTGTTATATTGAGTTTACAGAAAATGGTAACTTTTACAATATTAGCAGCATCAATTGAACATTCACGATTTGCATTTGCACTATATTATACCACTGTTAACAACAAAATATAGTTTAGTCATGGGCTCAAGAAACAAAAAAAAAGTACAAAAAAATGTTTTAATTTTAGTTTAAAACATTTTATGAGGTTATACAAAAAATAGCACATCTCATAATTTTTTTAAATTTCCTGAAGAACATCAGGTAAAAAATGAGGACACGTCTCCTCTTTGCAGAACATTTGGTAACCCTAGGTATGATTCTCTCGCATATGGAGCCATGGGTAACGACCCATTCCAAGGACGGGGGACATTTCAAGCCCATTTTGTCGTTTACTGACTGACGGTATGTGTGGGAGTTAGCGGAGATAAACTTGAATCTGGTACACTTGTGACTCGAAAAAACAAGCCTAGCGCACTATCGACTTATGGCATATACTGTTTAAAAATAATGTAACATGAATGAACTTAATTGAGTTATCCTTCCTGGTAAAGCTTCAGAAAATAATAAATGAAAATTCTTTATATACTCCTTAAATCCTCTAATATCCTTCTATACACTCCCTCTTTTACACATCCCCTGATTTGCATGGTTTTGGTTTTAAACGGTCAAAAACTTGGAATCACTTTCGTTTTACACGATTATATATTCAATTTTACTCGCTTATAGACTCAGTTTTACACAGTTTACACAGTAGCAGTGACATAGTTACGAGGAAGATTATTAGACTGTCAAAGCAGAGTAAAAATCAACTTAATTGTTTTAATTGATATAATTAATTTTCCAGAATAAATGGATAATACATAGTTGATTCCTATATTAATAAAATCATCATCAGTAAAATATTATATTTATACTGTTTCGCTAAATTTATATTTTTTTTCATTGTAATACAACCTATCTCAAACCATCTTAATGGTATGACCGCTCTTACTGAATTCTTTCAAACTAGTAAAAACCATTTTTATCGACTAGCAATTTAACTTTGCAACTAGAAACTAGTTTAACTTTGCAGACTATTTTATATGTTAAATACAGCTGAATCCTAATTACGCTGTTTCATAAAATATCATATAAAGAATAATTTTGCAAAAAAAAGCACTAAGTAATTGTGCAAATGTTTAATTTCTAATTATCTTTCAGTTAATAAATATCTTTCTTTAAATTTCATCTTCAAATTCGATAGTGTACTTCTACATTAACGACGAGTATTTTTCGTGACCAAAAAGAAATATATGAGAAATTAATCTGTGCGAATACATTACAGAATAACATTATATTCTGGTCCGTATCTAGAAAAGAATCGAAGGGGTGCCAAGTAACATAATCGAGCTTCTGAAAGGGGTGGTGGTGGTGGATGGCCCCCTTAGATCCGGTCCTGGTCATATTAATGTTTATTATTACTGCTGAACTGAAATTTGAAATATATAAAATATAAAAATAAAACTTTCAATATAGGTTTATTAATACTAAGGATTTTTTGTGGAACTTATCCCAGTGTAGGCATAATTTTTTAGTCTCCATTTGAACGGCGATTTTTCGGACCCTATCTACCTCTTAATCCAGGGACGGGTGTAATGCATTTTTTTAATCAAAATTTAGGCTCAGTCGTCCTTTGTTGCAGACCTTCAATACCCTCTCAACGTATTAGTTTCACTCCTCGTCCCCAAGGACACATATCACTTAACTGATTGAAATAACACCCTCTATTGAAAGAAATATTAATCGGGATCGCTGGGAAAAAGAAAACTAACCAGCAAACTAGGTGACCAGTAACTGAATGAATTTTAGTTTAATTAATTACAAAAATTTCAAATCATAATTTATTTCAATAGTTTAGAAAAAAAAAATATTTTTATTTAGTCTCTATTTTTGAAGACAACGTGGAAATATTAGGCTGGTAAATCAAACCTGAACACGTAAACATAATTCTGAATTCTTCCCTGACACCCTCCGATCGCGCGCCAAAAGAGACCTCTTGGCGTATCACTTAATGGCTCGTCAACATACGTAAAAGTTGCCGATGCCTGATTTATAATGTAGAGAAATATACTGGATTGCCTTAAGGAAAGAATCACTTATTTTGCCGATGGCTGAAGAATAGTTCCCTTTTACCGATCGTATTCTGAACTTTGAGATCCTTGTTACTGGATTAAGCGAGATTAAGCGAAAGATCCTTGTTACTGGATAACTCATTAAGCATGAAAAATCCCAATTCAGGCGTTGTTCTTTTATTATGAGAGAGTTAAAGTTGTAATAAAATTGTTAATTAACGATCATATGTCTTAAGATATAACAGAAAATCGGATCGTCAAAATTTATCATAGAAATCATTAAACCAAAAAATACTATGAGTGCATTAGGGCAGAATATATGCAAAAAAAGTCTTTTCATTGTAGATTCGTTATTATTGTATTCGTTTTTATTGTAGATTCGTTAAGAATATAAATATGTACTAGGCCTAAACAGCAGCCTGTGAAAATTAGCTTAATTTCTGTAAGAGGAGGCAGTGGGGTAACATAAATGAACTATATCACTTTGCACCTACCTCCAGGACATGATGATGAATCTGGACAAATGTTTCCCCAAACAAATGTCGTTGGAATTATTGCTAGAGCCAATAACAGCTTCATTTTCTGAAAACCAAACAATTATGAAAAGTTGAGTCATTTTTAGAGCACAAAAGAAAGAGACTTATTACTAGATATTTTCGCCAATTTTAATTTCCAAAAATGAACTTAACTCAAATTACTCTAATATCCTTTACATTTAGGTGATTACCTTTATTATTATTCCAATCTTGCAAATTATGATTGCGTTACAACACTATTTATCTCTTTCTGACAAATCTAACAGTTAACGAAGGGGGTTCATATTTTTGTTAATTTATATCAGAGAGTGTTGAAGTATTATCAATTCTTTTTTTTTCGCTGAATATCCTCGAGAAGCTTCAATGAATTTTTCTGCATGAAATATCTTGCAAGTTTAATCAGCTTGATTTATTCACTTCTGTAGAGTATAACTAATGCTAATATCCATCAGTAATGTTACATTGTATAAAGTGGAAGTTATGGATCAAAGGTTGGTTCTTAAGTATAGGACGTTATCAGTATACAGAGGCGATCATAAGGAGGGGGCATGGTCCCCTGCAAGAGACTCGGAAGTGTTATATTTTTTCATCAGAACAGTCAGCCAATTTTTTTTTTGGAAAGGCAAACCCCTGACACCCTCACTACCTCTAGGCCAAATAACAATTTATTAAGAGGGATATCGATTATTAAGTAACACAATAATAAAGTTAAAAGTGTAATTTCTGGACTACAAAATCCTTCATATGTGTCTGAATGCCCCTACATACTTGAGATGTATGATCGCCCCTGGCAATTATGGTACGAAACAAAGGCCTATCTAATTCTGTAATTTGATTTTCAAAATAAACCATCAAGGGTGGCTGAGAAAGAATAATAATATTTTGATTATATAACTCGTAGTGTTAATATAGAATGATTCTGGAGAAAGTTATTAGATTTTCGTTTGCTATTATATTTCATTCTCTTATTTTGTAATCTGATTACAGTCATTACATATTTTATGTATGTAATCTCTTCCCAAAACACAGATTCCATATTAAAAGTTAATGTAATCATGAATGAAAATATACAGGGCAAAAGCTTTTTCACATCTATAAAAAGCTTTTCATTAGTAATCTTGATGTTAAGCTATTTTATTACTAGTTTATAATTTCGTATATTTTTTTCTGTTGATTTCAAATTAACCTGTTCTCTTTTCTGTTTCCAGAAATCGAAACTGGCTGCCTGAATAAATAATCTTAGCACTTACTTTCATGTCTATCTTATTCATTTAGAAACATCAATTTCCTAAAATAACTACAGAAATAATTTTTTTGTCAAAATTCTACAACATCATCTTTTGTAAATGTAAGAAACTGCTATTAAAAATATCGGTTTTGCCCAAAAAATAGTTTTTTCTACATTACTTTGCATATAATTCAATTATTTCAATTTGTTATTTTTTTTTCAATAACCTCAGAGAAAGTTGTCGAATGTAAAATCCGTCCATTATTTATAGTCTGGCAGACAATTAATGTCACTAACTTCAAAACCTGTCTAAAAATATATTTTTTTTAAATTTCAGGACTCGCCAGTTATGATGAAGTATTTATAAATTAATATAACATACTGCTGTGGTTATTAGGAAGAACATTTAACGCTTATGCTTTAAAAACTATTAAAAATGTATGCCTCCATTCAGTTTTTTATTACATTAATTCATTAACTCGCACTTCCAAGAGAAACACTAGAAGCTTTTGAATTCGGGCTTATAACCCCTCTCCTCCCCAAACCTCCCCGCCGTAAGAACTTGAAGAAATTAAATTTCTAAGCAGGTCTCTGAAAATAAGAGACTCAAGCTTGCTAGTAAACCATCCCGACTCGAATTAGAAACAACATTTAAAAACTTTTTGAAGCTCTTGAGCACGCCACTGATTTCCAACAACTGGATTTAAATTTTGTTTTATGCTCCCACCTATCTTAATGGAATCTACATATGAAAATATTATAGATTCGAAAAAAGTACCTGTTAATATCGTTAAATAATTTAATTTTGCGTTTAGTGTTTAGTTATTTTAGTTTGAATTTTAATTAGTTTATATATCATTAATCATTGTTTTAAAGGATATTTGCACATTTACTAAATTCAGTTTTTTAAAATAATGATTATTTACTGAATTAATAATTTTAGAACCTTATCATATTTTTATTATAAGGATTAATTCCCCACTTTTTTTGTTTAAACTTTCTTTGATAATAATCATTTCAAATAAGATTTCATTTTCAATTTTTCCAATCTGTAAATTAATTTTATTTTTTTTTGACTAAAACACTTTTTATTTAAAATAATTAACAAAGATTGCAATTCACCATTGACCAAATTAACATTATCAACGTTTTTAACTCCAAAGCGTCAAGTTACTAAAACCTTTTTTCATAATTACATTTTGTATCTGTGTTAGAAATATTATTAGTAAAAATATTTTCCAAGACATTTTTATAACCATTGACTGATGAAGTAATAGTAATGTTAATGTCGAAAACCCATCATGCACATGTCGATTGATAAAATGTTTTCCAAACTTCAGTATATATCATACAATCATCACTTCACTATATTCATCAATTGGCAATTGCATTTTTCTTTCTTTCTTTTAACGTGATTTCACATTGGGAACTTTTTCTTCAGACTTTCCGACTAAAACTTTTTAGAAAAGAAGAAAATTATCTTTCATTATTTTAAGAAGCTGAGTTTTTGAAGAATTTTGTTTGTTAATAATATTGAATTTCTTTCTTTCATTTTCATTCTTTTATTTTATTGTTTTTTTATTTTACTAATTTTTTTTTAAATTCTGTTTCAAAGCCTTGTTTCTAATAAAAACTCTTCAAGAGAATTGAAAATGAGTAATTTTATGGGGAAATTAGGGAAGTTCAGTGAGTTTTCAGTAGTAAAATCAGGAATTTTAAAATCTTCAAAAAAATTTATGACTTTCTGTCATTATGATAACGTGGACAGCTTAATAAAACGTGATGAATTGATTCTACAGTATCACAATTTATGCAATTTGGAGTATGGTATTTTTTGTTTTAAAAAGAAAAGGATTGAGAATAGTGGATCCAGTTCTTAGTCCGAGAATTCTTGTAAATAGTTGTTTAGAAATAGGTAGATTTTAAAATTGAGAAATTTCTTGTAAGATTTGAAATTTAAAATTATTATAAAAAAAGCATTAATTTAGAATATAGTATTAATTTCATCATATTCAGCATTTTTTATAAATTTTTATATAAATATTTTAAATTGCTTCACTAAAATCATTCCCCATACACATTTACATACATTTTAAATACATTCTATTGCACAACATTTATGTTACAACGTGATAATAGTAATCCAATATTTGGTACCTGATATGGGCTCGAGCTGGAAATAATATGTTTCTGGCTCGAGATAAACATAATTAAAATTTAGGATTGCCATTTAATTTTGCACAAATAAAAAAAGGCAAAAATAATTTGTTAGAAAGGTTTATAATAATTTGCTAAAAAGTTTAATGATAAGTTTAAAAGGTAAAATGATTTGTTTCCATTCCGTACCTTTCAAAGTTTCCTACTTAAAATAGATTAGTCATTTCATGTTTTTTTTTTCTGTGGTTTTTCTCTCTCTCTCATTAATTAATTGTCATTGAGGTTCACAATGATGTTACACAAGGATTTTCAGTCCCTACGAATTATTTTTAGTATATCTAGTTCCGAATACAAACCTGGGAAACCCAGATTACGAGCTTGGCGCGTTACCGACTGTCACCCCCGCCCAGCTAATACTACCTATGCAACACAAAAAGTATTTTAAATTTTTTTCTTCAAACAAAAAAAAAATCGATATTTGCAAACGGACAGACAGATTAACAGAGAGAAAACAAAGACAAAATAATAGTTCTAATTTTGAAAGTGATCTGATGTTCAAAGCATCGGCGATTTATCGAGGAAAATATTGAAACCTTTTACAAACCTGTATTTGTAAATCTGTACTCTTCAGATAATAACTATTTTCAAAAAAGATGAATTAACAGAAATAGTTTGCTTACCAGTCTGTTGAATTGAAACAAATGGTTGTAAATATCAACTTCAAAATAGGCAGTTGCTCTTGAAAATCTAGTCTTTAGAAGTAGCCAGCAGAAGATTTGATGAAGTTGTCGTTCGTCAGCTTGGCTTTTATACACGATTAAAGTTAATCATGTCTTTTCCAAAAACTGATAGTAATATCATATCTATTACTAAGAATTCATCTTATCAGTTTATTCAGGGAAGACCAAAGAGGAAGTCAGTTGAATTGCATTTTATTCAGGTATTAAAGTAAACACATTTCATAAAAGATTCCACGTGGTTTGTTACTTCTCACATGATAACTGAATTTTGATTCACAATATTATTTTTAATTTTAAAGCATTAAAAATTTTGACAATATTTAAAAAAGTATATTGCTTTTTAAAAAAGTGTGGTTTACATTTTCATAGAGTTAGGGAAAATATTAAAATAATAAATGTGTTAAAAAGGCACACGGACAGTATAAAGCAATTTAAGCCATATTTAGAAAGAATAAATAAAATTAAAAAATAAATACCCTCTAAGGCAGCTGCTTCGAACAGAGCTATTGCAGGAGCCTACCAGTTTATGAGTCATAGAGATATTGCAGGAGCTTACCGGTTGATGGGCCATAGAGGACCTGCAGGAGCCTACCGATTAATGAACCATAGAGGTCCTGCAGGTGCCTACCGATTGGTGGGCCACATAGGTCCTACAAGAAACCTACCAGTTTATGCGCCATAGAGAAAATCTGTGAGGAAGGAGCTTCTTCAGCAGAAAGACAACACACAGTTATGCCTTAACCAGAGCTCGAACCCAGATCCCTTTGATCAGTAGCAAGTGCGCTAACCACTCGACTGTTTTAAAAAACCTGAAAAGTTTAATTGTCTTTAGGTCGTTTTTAAATAAAAATACATCAATCAAATGCATAAAATACAATCAAACAAAAATGTGTATTTTATAAAATAAGAAGTTTTTAGCCGTCCCGTGGTCGAGTGGTTAGCACGCTTGGCTACTGATCTAAGGGACCTGGGTTCGAGCCCCGGGTAAGGCATGGATGTATGTGTCGTTTTTCTGCTGAGGTCCTGCCATCCTCTCAGACCTTCTACTGTGGCATATAAACTGACAGGCTCCTGTCAGACCTTTGTGGAAAGCAGCTGCTTGAGGGGATATTTATTTTTTTATGGTGTCAGAGTGCCAAATATATATCATATAATCTATATCAGGATAACGAAGATGACTCTGCAAATACTGGGCAAGTTACAAACTTCAAAGCAGTGAAATATTTTAATACAATGTTTCATAAATCAGTCGTGTCCACCCTGCGCCCCATTCCTTCACATTTTGATACCTTGACCACCTAGGCAGTCTTACGTGTTACCGGATAACTAGAGCACTACAAAATATAATTCGCATAGACAATCTTATATAACATTTATTGTGTAAAACGATTAATATGAAAGTCAAGGGACCAGTGTGAAAGTTAGTGTTATCAGAATTCCGCGTTAATATTATATTGATGAATACATTACATTTTTGGCTACTAACCCTAATCATAGTCTACCCCGTATTTTGAGGGTAAAGCTCAATATAATTATTAAATATATAACCCTCCCCCGTTTTACAAGTCTTTGAAACATTTCTTGAAAAATGCATGAAATATAAATAAGTTTAATAATGATAATAGAGGTAAAATTTATTAGTCCTATGAAAAGGCTCATTGTCTCCATTCCTAGATCCGGCCCCGAATGAATGAGGCCTTTATTAATTAAAGATCTGGGATCTGATTCCACCTAGCCTTCATTATGAATGTATATTCTCGATCAATAATAACAAGGTATACAATCTGAATGGAGCTCAGGAAACTATCATCATAATCGACAGACAAAAATATTAATTTGCTTCCCAGTGTCGAGTCTATAACACAAGAGTGTATTTACAGCCCTTGTTAAGAAATTATCAGTTAGCGAGATGATAAGCAAATTAGCAGCATATTTGAAGCTGTCCAAAATTTATCAAATAATGGTTGGAATTACATTTGCCAATCTTCTATAATTTTCGTGCTATCCGACTGAGTTTTAATGGAATTTTATTCGTTGGATGTAGAAAATTTTTTGCGTTAAGTGATATTTTCTTATTATCCATTTCGCATTTAAATAATATTTTTACAAATCCCTAGTGATGATGTACAGAACCGGCCAGGTCTAGCGCCTAATGTCCGACCCCGCCTTCTCGTGGTGCAGGCCTTTAGTACCTTTCAAAAGAGATATTCTCTTTTGGAAGGGAACGGAAGGGGAGGGCTGACAGTTCAGTATGGCCTACTGATTTTGTCATCTATGGCCACTTTTTTCTGAACCCTGCTGAGGAGTGGTCAACCTCACAGGGTCCTTTGAATTTATTGGACCTCCGTAGCCCATGGCTGCTTGAGGATGATGATGATGATGCGACCGAAACCGACCAAACTACTGTTTCGCGTTAAGAGATAGTTCTACTTATCCGTTTTCGTCTATTATTGTCGTTTCCGACTGTAATAAGAGTATTGTGTTAGTGTCACATAATGATTGTTTTGTACTTTAGGATCTAATTATTAAAAGTAAAAACTTTATAATTAATATTGGTCACCAAAACAAAATACTGTTTTCAAATATGTATAATTAGTGATAAGGAAATATGTTTGTCATATGGTGTACGAGATTAAGAATTTTATGTATTTTATTCCCTTAGCAAACAACATTCTACTCTTCCTATCTTAAAACTTTTATTTGTTTGATAATTCATACCATTGGCAAAATTTGTACAAAAATATATTAGCAAACCCTATAATATATATCGAAATTACCCGTTCCATATTTTGTGAAGCTTGAAACTCAGGCAGCTGCCTAATTTAACTGCTATTATGATGTATCGGAAATAATATTGACTCTTCATATATCGAATTTCATGAGCACTTTGATTTGTTCTTGAATTGAATCGCTCAAAATTACTGATTCAAGGGGAATGTAAATGCATTTTTTTTTTGTTTTAAGAAAAGAAATTGAAAATTCTTTTTGCACTGGATTGGTTCTAATTAAATATTACAATTTGCATTTTTCAGAACAATGAATAGTTCGACTTTCCCGGTTAGAGTTGCTAATTTATAAATTAAACGACATTCATTGTTTTCGAAAACGAATGTTGCACAAAGAAGTCTAGATTCTCAGAGTTAGTTCAAATGGATATAAGAAGTTTGGGCTAATCAATTCGTTTCCCATCGTTCGTCCATACATTAATAATAGTGTGTATATACAGTACAATATTTACCCCCTAACCAAGGGTCGGGCTATTTTACCTCTGACCGGTACTTCGTTTCGAAGCAATGAAGAAAATGGCCAGGTCACAAGGAAACCAATTGCTCTGGACAGGTTGTGGTAGAGGATCCATTGAACAGTGTTTAAGAGACAGAAGGGACCTTACATATAGACCATCCTGCGTGTTCTTTAATATGAGCACGGTTGGCTCAATCGGTAGCGCGCCTGACTTGTAATCTTCAGTTCCCAATTCGAGTCCCGGATGGGCCACATTTGAGACTTATCTCCGCAAAACTCCCCGCCATGTCTTCAGTCACTAGAGAACACCGATGTGCTTGGATGGCCCATCCATATGATGGGACATTAAGCCATGGCTCCATGTGCACTTTAAAGAATACGCTGGATGGCCTTGACGGGAGGCTACCATCTGTCTCCCAACATCTATCCAGTGGGTCCTTTCGTTCAAACTATCTCTGAGATCTCGAGGTCTTTGTGACCGGCCATTTAACCCATTGTGTGCAAAACAGTGCGAGTCGGAGGAAAACAACCCAATGCAATATTGCACACTGTGTCATGGCTTAATGTCCCATTCGATGGACGGCGGGTTTTCCATTCCGAACAGTGCCCTCTTTCTCACCGAGGGTAAGGTGGGAGTTTAGCGGAGATGAATCTCAATGCTCTCTTAGTTGAGTCCGCATTCTTTTGGGCACACTTTCTTTTGATACCGAGCTCTGGATTCCACCATGGTACTGACTTTCTTTTTGGGAGCTTTCCCTTGAACCTAAAGGTATTATCACCGCTAGAGCTTATACACTCGATTATATCTCTGACGATGTTATACAGACAGTCACAGTATCACCATTAATGCTGGTGATGCTGGCGGATAACCAGGCCCGGCGCTACACAGCGCATGAGTTTGCACCAGTCAGGGGTTTTCCCAATTGCAAACCTTTTGGTGTTGTGTGGGGGCGGTGTTGTGCCATCCACAAAGAACTTTAAATAATTTTGGTGTTTGTTAGTGACCTTGTCGCTAATGCACCAGCCCTGGATCAATGGTGTTGTCCATGTCCCCTCTCCAATCATGGAATTGAATGCTCATCTTCCAAGCTACAGTTTGCTTTCACATTTTAGTTGTTCTATGGAGAGTACGGTTAAGTTTATGTCGCGCTATTTATTGTTTTAATATGAATTTCGATCATAATGAATTACCACCACAATTAAATGTGCACGCTTGTTAGCATTTTTTTTATTTAATAAAAATAATAAAGCATTAAAGCAATAAGCAAAAAAGCATTAAAAGTTTATTTTTCCATTCTTCCTCTTTCGAATGGTAGAGGGGGAAGACCCACTTGACTTGATGCTATAGAATTTTCTAAAATCATTTACACACACTTTCCAACTTGAATGAAATTAAAATCCATTTGTCTCCCCTTTCTCACCGAAGGCAAGGTGGGGTTAGCGGGAATGAATCTCAATGCTGACATAATTGAATCTAGAAGCGGCGACCAGTCATTCCATTAAAGGAAGAATCGGATAATAGGAGTACATTTCTTTTAACTCTAGCTTCCTTTTATATTTAATCTTATCTATAGATAACGATGCTCTTGAATTGTGTTACGATATCTTTTTTGAAAGAGCTCTTACAGCAAAGTGAATAATCTTTGCCAATCACGCGTTAATAATAGTTATAGAATAGCGAAATAAACAATTAAACTATATTTACAATTCCTTATTATTGCTATGACGAGTTCACTTATTCATATTTTACATGCCAGAATTCTTAACTCATGAGCACGAATAGCTAACTGGCTTAAACACTACCATCAGGAAACCTTAGAATAGCAAATTTCTAACTCTTAAACTTTTTTTGCACCTGAAACGTAACCAGCTGTGATTTATCATAAACAACAAAAAATTGATTTTAATTACATTTAAGTTGGAAAGTGTGTGTAAATTATTTTAGAAAATTCTATAGCATCAAGGACATAACTATGCGGGGTAATTAAAACAGTGGGAAAACTTAAATTACGGTGAGTGTAGATGTTATAAGGCGCTGCCTTGTGTTAACAAAGTGAAGCATCAGAAATTACTTATAGAATATCGAGCATTTGGAAAGGATTTTTTTTGAAGTCTTAAAGGAAACTATATTTAACATAGTATAGGTATCTACATATGGTCGTCATCATTTACCTCTCGCAAGAAAAAAGGTTTTGAAAAAAAAAAAAAGTAGAGATCATTCTACGGTTTTCTATCCATTAATCTCTATCAAACCATTCAGAGGTTTTATCAGGTATGATATACACCGAAGTGCCATTGAATTAGGGATAAGAGACGTTAATCAAATTCAGTCACGCAAGTCCCGCATTGCGCGCATGCGTGGCTGAAACTCTGGTCATATGCAGGTTTCAGCTTTGGCTTCCCCAAGCATTCGTCGTAAGTAGCGTAATGGGAAAGGCTTGGGATTTAGATACATTTGAAAGAGGAAAGATTGTAGGTGCCCAATGGAATGGGCACTCGATCTCCGAAATTGTCAGCGAACTTAGAGTTTCTCATACGACAGTTTGAAAAGTGTTCCTAGAATTTAAAAATTCCAGCAAAAAAACAAGCACCCGGACAAACTGCAAAGGACAACCAGCCTATGATCGTGGGCTTCGATGACTGACCCAAAACGTACGGACCGATAGACGCCAGATATTATCTGAAATCACTTCCCACTTGAACGCGGGTTCCATCTAGGAAGTCAGTGTATGGTCCGTGCAAAGCTTACTTCAACGCCTCGGCTTCGGAAGTACAAGAATCCCACTTCTAATGGTATGATACCGGGCTCAACGCCTTTCCTGGGCTAAAGAACATCGAAACTGGACAATCGAGAATTGGTAACGGATAGCCTGGAGCGATGAATCCAGATTTAAACTTCATCACGCAGATGGGAAACTGTAGGTATAGCGCCAACCCCATGTAGCCATGGATCCTGCATATCAGATACAGTACAAGCTGGTAGGTTTTCAGTGATGGCCTGGGGTGTCTGTGGGACCTTTGGTACGTGTACCGACGACTCTCAATGCATCCCGGTACGTAGAAATAATAGCTGATTGTTAACAAAGTGAAACATCAGAAATTACTTATAAAATATCGAGCATTTGGAAAGGGTTTTATTTGAAGACTTAAAGGAAACTATATTTAACTTAGTATAGGTATCTACATATTGTCGTCATCATTTAGATATTGTCATCATTAACACCTATTTATGGCCATCATGCATCCCAATGGACATGATGTCTATTATCAAGAAATCTGATCATCTCGTAAGTCCAGGTTTGCTGCTGCATTGTTGCAGGAGCATTCTTCTGACGTTGAAATAATGGATTGGCCACCTAGAACCCATATTTAAATCCCATCGAAAATCTTTGGGATACAGTCGAGTGTACTGGTCCGTGTCCCATCACCGACGACATTGAGAGAATTGTGGACAACTCTGGAGGAGGCCTGGGTCACTCACTATTCCTGTGGAAACTTTACGCAAGCTTGTGGAGTCCTTGCCTCGTCGTGTGGCGGCAGTTATCTTGCCCAGAGGGGGTCCAACACGTTACTAGATTGCTATCCCTAATTCAATGGCACTTCAGTTTAATTGTAGAGAATATAGTGGTAAATCGATAAACAATTTCAGCATCGTTATTAACTCATAAGAATGGATAACTCTTGTTTTGCCCGTTAGCTTTCTTTAGAGAAGTATAAAGGAGGCACTGAAATGTGAAAGTTACAAGCTAGTAAGAGCCTCCTACTAGAGGCAACTACATGTAGAGCCCCC